>CM026201.1:14399621-14442121 GCA_014839995.1 Xenentodon cancila | reverse complement strand
CCGTGTTCATAGTGATGGTGCTGGATGTGTTGCTGGCGACCCGTCTTGCTTGTGGACTCCCGGTCAGGAAGTCCAGGAGCCAGTTGCACAGCAGGGTGTTGAGCCCCAGCCGGTCCAGTTTGTGGATGGTTGGGGGGATGATGGTGCTGAAAGCGTTGAGTCCAGGTGTGTGAAGGCTGAGTGGAGGGCAGTGGAGATGGCGTCGTCAGTCGATATGCAAACGGAAGAATGAACCGAAGAATGAATCCTTTAATTCCTAAACAGGCTGTTACTTTCTTGATCTGAAACAGCTTCTTGACAAAAGCTGAAAGCTCATAGAAAGCTTGTAAGTAGTCCACAAGTCCACATTTTTCAAATCAAAGTTCATCTGGCTTTGTTTGGTTATTGGCAGTACTTTCAATCAGTTTAGCTTTTCATAAAGACACAATATTGCAAGTCATTATGTGATCCTTCTCTACATTTGTTATGAATTATCAGCAGATTTGCAGTGTTTACTACACACAAAAGACATTAGGTTTGTGGTTTAAGTCTTTGTTTCCCAGTTTTTTCCTCTTCTTTTTTTTTTTTTTATTTTGCTCATCCAGGAAGCGTCAGTCTTGTGGCCTCCAGCAGAAAAGGCAAGCGGCTCCCACAGTTTTCCCTCTGCTGCGACTGCAATGAACGAGAGCAACCAGCCTCCCTTCACCCCGCTGACAAGCCTGCTGTCTTACAGAGTCCACGGCCTCTCTGCCTGAGGTGCACCAAACCTTCTCAACCGGGAACTATACCAGAACGCGTTATAGGCACAAAGATCAGAAAGAGATGCTTTATTCCTCCATCGAGGCAGAGCCGAGGGGGAGACTGCTGCAGTACGTCTGTTTATCCACTTGTCTGTTAGGGATATTATACCAAAAGAAACTAATTGAATTTGATGAAACTAGGCAGGATTGGAACAAAAACAAAGTTTGGTGCATACTCAGGTCACCTTAGATGCTTTTGAACGGCAGGAATAATTCACAACTCTTACACCTACTGCGTTACAGTAAATGCAACCACTCGGACTTCATAAAAGTGCTTTTTTAAATCTCCTGTTTTCCCAGCATGATGGAAACCATTTGTGATGTAACTGACAGTGACCAGTAAAAATAAAGGAAGCAGACGGTGATTGGCTGAACATATAAACATGCAACACGGGAGCAACGGTGTGGTTTTCGCTGGTCTGCCAGAGAAACAACATTTGGCTGTTATCTCACTCCAGTGTTCATATCTGTGGTACAAATGTGACCAGAGCAAAAGCCCAGGAACGTGTAATATAACTCTGGGACCTTGCCAGACCCGTTTCCCACAGAAAAACCTTTAAAACTGTTATGTTTGAATGTGAAAAGCCATAACTAAAATACAGCTTTATACCTTTTCTTTTTCTTTTATTTCAATAAACTCTACTGGTCTGAATGATGTACAGAAATGTGATGTAAGGATAGTTGTCGAGCCTGTGTGCTTATGACATTTAACAAAGAGATGGGTTTCAAAAGTACATATAGTGCAATGTATTATATCCTGCTTTTATCAATCATCCTGTATAAGAGGACGTGCAGTCTGATTTTTGTGAAGCCAAGCACTAGTTCAACCAAATTCCACTCAAGTTTTCATATAATTCTTTGGTAAACGTGTGTTTTCACTGGCATTCAAATGTGTGTGTGTGGAAATGTGCATTGTTGTTACTTTCTAATGAGCATGAAGAAATCCCAACTCAGAAAACAATAAAATGTTAAGGTGAAGATATGTTTGAAGGCTAGGCTTAGGGGAGTAATAGTTGTTTTATGGTTTGTGCAAGTGAAAATTATTAGTCTATGTAATATCCTCAGCAGTCATGGAACACAGCTGTGTGTGTATTTCTTCACGTCTAATTTATATCCTAAGAGGCCGTTCACACGTGTGATTTTTTCCACACGGACCAGCCACGACATAAAAACCGTCTGCCTAATGTTGCTCGAGTCCCCTGAGTCCCATCAGACTCCACAAGGCCTCTGAGGGTGTGCTGCGATACCAGGCGGCAGGACCAGAAAGTCCTCCAAGTGGTGAGGTGGGGCGGAGGCTCAGTTTTCAGTACGATAATTAATCAAAATTAGATTTACCAAACTATGGAGTCATGTTAAAAGACACTTTTAAGACATTATGTTCCTTGAGTTATTCATAAACAGTTTCTAAGACTTCCGCAGTGTGTATTGTGCTGCTGAAAGAGTCTGCTGCCGTCATTGAACAGGAACACACTCCTGACCCTGTCTCTGGTCCACAGCCTGGCGCTCCTTAGTTTACTTCTGGAGATGGTCTGACCCAGTCGTGCAGTCATCACAAGTTGGTCCTTAGACACTCAAGATCATGACAGTTTTATTCTTTATCAAACACAGCTGGATAATCTGAACCGAACCAGCTGGTGAAGACAATTGCAGTTCTTTGTCTAACCACCAGGGGCTTCAAAAGCGAGTTAATCTCAAATGCTTCCTATGTTAAATGGTTCAACTTTGCAGCTAAAATGAACATATTTACAACCAGGTACAAAGATCCGTTTTGGTCTCTGTCTGGGTAGATTCCAGCAGCTGTGACAGGCTGCAGCCTGGCGTAGCTGGTCAATGGTCTATAGTTCACTGACCTCTTGCCCAGGCAGCAGTCAGACCCACCTCGCGCCAAGCCACCGTCCGAAATGCAAAAGACTAACTTTGGCCCAGACCCGAGTCGGGACCCAACTCTTACAGCTACGTCCCTTATTGACCCCAGCCCAACATTGGCATGTCTAGGTCCCGGCTGGTGCACAATCAGTGTTCTTGCCTTCACATGTCTGTGGTTTGAATCCTGTGGCGGACAGTTGTACACATTATACCTGCAATGTTTATTTTAGTGAGTAAATAATATTCCACAGAACATGTATCCCTTCGTAAACTTTTATAATTGTGTCAGTTAAGCTGCACATTAAGAGTAATTTAGTGAAATAGTAAACGTTTAATCAGAATTAGACTTGTGACTTGTAGACGGATCTGATGCCTCTCTAGACAAGAGCAGTAAATCAGATCGGATCAGCTACACGTGAGGCTTTTTAATAATGCATTTTACACATGAATCAAATAAAAAACCCATCAGAACAGATGTGTTTGTATTATTGAGATCATCATGTGACCGATAAAAGTTGTTTTTGGAACTGAGGAGGGGGAGTTTCTCAAAAAAACAAACAGAATTCCTACTCTTAGAGGAGGACAGAGGGGAGAGAAGTACAGTTTTGGAGTGGACCACAGTTGGATAAACTAGAGGAATTTTAATTTTAATGGCTGTGACTGAAGAAAAGTCTGAAGAAAAGCTGCCTGGAAGGATGCGTAAGCCCGAGGGAGGTGATAAGTGGCCGATCGGGACAGAACAAAATTAACAGCTTTTGAGATTATAAACCCCATTTTCCAACAAAGAAAAAGCTGGGAAAAGAAACAAAATTTTATGTCTGCAGTTTGTCAAGTCATCCGAACCTCTATGTAACGAACACAAGTGCAAAATCAGCTCTTTTCTTCCCTCCTGGCTGACCAGCTCCAAGGTAGTGGAGGAATATGAACAAAACACACAATATATCATCCTCTGTAAATGATGAAACTAAATTCTTTGCAGTTTTGCATGGAGAATTTGATCTTTTAAAGTGACTGAGAACGATTCTCATACATGGTCAAACACCAACCGTCCTTGCTTGGAAAGACTAAACCTTCAGCTGTTCCTTTTATGTCCGATGCTGCCACCAGTTGACCTGTGGATCGTAGAATCTACCAGAACAAGTTACTGACGAGTTATTTTTTAGAGCGTGATGCGGTCTGTTGTTGGCACCATACTGTGTAAGATATTTCATGTCTATTAAAGTTATTTCATTGGTAAACATACATCTAATTTTTCATTTCAGGCCTGTAATACGTTCTAAAACTCTACAACTATAAAAGTAAAAAAAAAAATACTTTAAATGAAAGATGCAGCTCTGTTACAGTTTAAAATAGTTTTAACAAACTACAGGTTCAACTTGCTGCACCCTTTTATAAAATCATATAAAATGAAGTTTCCCTATCAACAAATATCTACGGGAGCTTGATTGAAATCTAAACAAGGTTTTTGCAACGAGGTTGCCATCATCCTAGTATGGAAAAGTACATGAGGTGCAAAATAGTACGTGGCAAAGCTTGAGGAGTATGTGGTAGGTCTGGCAACGGCGTGTTGGGAAAAACACAAATGGGAGTGAAAAAAGTCGCCAGCAGTGTGGTAATAACAGAGAAAACAATCAGACTCTCTGGTAGAAGACGGTGGGCAGAGAAGAAATCAACAGCTCAGAAACAGGGCTTGTGGCATGAAATACATATGTCCAGAAACATCCAAAGAACACAACACTTAAAATCCAGCAGTGAAAACACACATTTGTGAGAGGACAGCTATACGGCCAAGTTAATGTTTCCTTCCCCAAAAGGGGCCTTTTACATTCTTTTAGGCTTTCTATATTTTTATTATTGGACCCCACTGGAGCAGCTTTGCATATATTCCTTTTCTCTGTTTTTTAAATCTTGACTAACCTCTTGTGTACTTGTGTACTCTGTGTGGGGGGCAGCACACACAGTAGCGAGCGCTGCCACAAAACAATCTGTGAACGGATCGAGTAACATAGTTTTGTGATGTATTATTACATTTTTGTGTGTGGGAAGGGGAAGGGGCTGGGGGTCTGGGATTGTCCACCCCATGTGTGACCCGCAGCATCAGCTGTTCGGGGACCACCACTCAGACTTCTGTAACTTTCACTGGAAGATCCTGAGTTCTCTTCTGTTTTATGGTGTTTATGCATTTATACATTTCCTAAATCCAAACAAAGCTGAGTTAAATGTCTGCTTTGGGTTAAGCTGCCAACTTAACCTCCGGCCAATCAACAAGTACATCTACATTTACTTTGAAGGTGAATCAAAGATGATTTTAACTCTGGTAACGTTGCCTAAAGTTGTTTCATTGCGGCCGCTATGACAGCACAGCTTTTGCTTCCCCACCGGCATTGTGGGTTCACCTCAGATTATGGAGCAACCAAGCACCAGACACAATGTTGTAACTTTTTCTCTTTAAATCGCCTCTAGTTTAATCTTACTACCAACCATACCTGTTAAAAAAAATGTGTACGTGTCCTTCCATGGCATATTTCTCTGCAATGAAAGATGCTCCTTTTTTGTCCAAAATGTCTAAAACATCTTGGGACATGGTTTTATAGGCAGGCAGTCATCATCGCACAACTGTGAACAATGCCCGTAGATTGTTAAAGTTTGCGACAGTAACTAAGGGACCAGGCTTACTGATGGTGTTTTGCTTATGTGGTTGACCCAAGTGGGACCCAGACAAGTCACCCGTTCATCAAAGCAAAGTTCAATTGTTCATATTAAAACAGTGTTCTTGAGCCCAGGTCAGGATCCACTGGCCCGTATGTGTTTTGGATGTTTCTCTGCTCCAACACACATTGCTCCAATTAAAGCGTCATTACGGATTTGTGCAGACCTCGATGACAAATTGATGACGATCCTTTTATCTGAGAAAGGCGTGTCGGAGCAGAGAAATTTCTTGTAGACTCATGTCAGTGGGTCCCGTAGGATCTGGACCGTATTACAGAATTTGGCGAAGCCCATTCTCATTTATTTGTTTTTACATTTTTGTCATCAAAGAATGTTTTTTTTCTTTGTGCACCCCTGCATGGACGTGCAGTAATCTCGTAAAGGTGAGGTCAGAAAAACTCCTTAGAAGTCCCTCGATTTAGACTGAAACTTTGAGCCAACAATATTTTAGGGTCATTTCTGAATTTCAGGCCGCAACACATACCAAAAAAAGTCGCGGCAGTATAACTATTTTCTCTTTGTAATGTTTGTTATTCCTTTTCACAACATTTAGGTTTTCTGGCACTGACGGCACCAAGCGATGACGAGCGATAGCTGTTATTGTGTCCCATTCTTCCTCCAAATACACATTAAGTGCAGTGTTAAAGTGTGGTTGCATTTTTCTTTTTAAAATTGTCAGCATGTCCTGTAATGGGATATGTTGGGATACAAACCCATCATACACGCTGGCTTGTTGATTTGCTCCTGACGCTTCGTGTGTTGTCATCAGCTCTGTTATTGCCAGCCAATGCATCCATGTCTATTTCTGCAGATTTCAAACATGCATCTCTCTGTTTGATAAACGTTTCTCAGTCGCAGCCCACGAGGTTACATCAGCTACTGATGGATGCCCGTCGCCGTCCAGGGGTCCTGTCGGTTTTCCTGTATTTCTTTCTTTTCAGACTCTGTTCTGCGTATTGTTATTTTACTGATGTGGGTTCAGCGGTTATGTTTTCTTGATCTAGTTTTCAGAAGGTTTTTTGGTTTTCTTGTTCTGTTCTTTATTAGTGTTGTTTTGTCTTTTATTTCTTCCCTGCCTGTCTTCCTCTTCCCTTTGCTGTCTTCCCTCATTATTGTCACCTGCGTCTCGCTGGCTTCCCTGATGTTTCACTTTCCCTTTTATGTAAAGTCGTGTCTTTCCTCCTTACCCTGATTGTCTCTTGTCATTGTATGTTACTCCTATTTGTGGTTCACCTTCCTTTTTTCAGTTTTGTTGTTTAGATCGCCTGCTTGGCTCATTGTTTTCTGTTAGAAAATAAAGAACATTGTTCAATATTCCTGCATCCGAAATCCTGACAGTGTCGTCTGGGGGACTGGAGATGGAAGTTTACATTTTATGCTGAACTGAAATTCCTTCAGATTCCTCAAATCTTTCAATAATACACACTGTAAAAACACAAATATGCAAAATCACACCTTTTTTTTAAGGAACATTGTTTTTGTTAACATATTTGATGAATTTTGTTTATCACGTTTTCAAAAAAATCATCTTCCAATCTTTGCTCCTTACAGACACTTTGAGACTCTTTTTATAAATTTACCTTTTGTACCAAATCATTACTACAGTTGCCTGTTAACGTCGTCTGTTTGAAATGAGAACTTTTTTCATTTTGAGTTTCTAGAGCAGAAACATGTGACATCCACTGTCATTGGCTCACGGTCAGGGTAACACACCGGAGCAAGTGACACAAAAAGTGGGGGTGAAATAAAGAAAGAGGCGATTAAATTCATAAAAGAACAATTGAACAAATGACAGTCGAGTGTTAAAATACTTTGATGTCTTTGCCTTAAATTTTTTGTTATGATATAGATGAGTTTTTCCTTTCCACAGTCGCCTGGTGCTTGAGAATTGAGGATTGTTTCAAAGAAAGGTTTTGATGCAATCTGTTGGTTTATTTAGCAACGCAATATTTATTATTGTTATTTTAGAGTCTTTGTGTTAATTGGACTAAATTGAAGCAAGTTGAACTGTTTTATTGAAGTACCTTGAGAGCCCAATCATCTGGCTGGCATCAAGCATCAATCTTCAATCAGAGCAAAGATGACTGCAGCTGGCTGCCCCGGCGTCGCCACCAACCCTGTTAGTACAGTTAACGGTGCAACAAGCCATAACATTTTTAATAAATAAGAGTAACTTTGCTCTCCAAGGTCACTGAGAGTGCAATGCAGCTGTGACTCATAAACCGCACCCCTGATTATGCACACATTTATGGTTTAATATGAGTTTACCTGACAGATGAAGTCCTCCCCTTACAGCTGAGAAACATCTGCATCACTGACTCACTGTCATGAGGCGGTTTCGGTTTTTTATATCTCACTTGTGGAGTTGGTAAGTAGAGGTGCATGGATCGGTTTATAGGCAGCAGGGCCGCGCATGCCCTTCAGGGATCAAAAAGCTGCATGCCGTTGAATGATGTGTGTGATGTGTATATCCTAGATTACACTTTTCATTACCGCCTGTTGCCATGTGTTTGGCTTCTCACACGGAGCTCTGCATCCTTGCAGTGTGATGACATCTCATGCGATGGTGTAAGTCTGACCCCTCAAACACAAATATTTTCATTTCATGAGAGCTTCGAAAGTGGATTCCCTTCTAACAGGAGTGCAGACAGCTTGTGCACAAAGAAAAGCCAAACTTTCTGGCTGCCTAAAGTCTAAAAAAAATCAGATTGATGTCCAAAGTAAAGATTTTATATCTTATCCTATGTCTTTTAGGGTTAAATGTAATAAACTATAGAATCTGCAGACTGGAAATTCCTATGTACTGTGAATGATTTAGTCCATGTGCAGAACAGCGTCTTTATTTTTTTAACAGATCTTTCAGACATTCACTGAACACCGAGGATGTAAAGGATTAGCTCAGGGAGATTTATGCCCCTCTTACACCTGTATGGTATATCATATACTGGGAAGAGATCGTTGCTCCATCCGAAGTTACAAAATCATTAAACCCCCTAAACCTCATCTGATCTGACACGTTATCTTGTTACCCCTTAAATGGCAGTGAGGTTTCAATCCACTCATCCAACTCTTATTTGGTGTATTTCCAGAATCCTGAAGCATTTCTTGTGACGGGACATAGGAATGCCATGCAGGAAGATGGGCTCACTGTAATAATATCACAGGGATTCTTCTTTGATCTTTGCAGGCATGCCTCGTTTCTGGCTGAATTTGAGGTCAGCAGCGGGTCAGGCAACTGCAGAGATCCTGTCCGCTGCTCCCTGACTGGGTGGGAACTCAGCTGGGGCAGGCTGTGCTTGCACATCTTCTTATATTCTTATACGTCTTCATATGGCAACTGAAATTGTTCAAAAGCGGATCCTATTACAACTTTGCTTGGATGAAAAGAAGAATAAAATGAAACAAAGGTGCTGTAATCATCCTCCAAGCGGTTTGAGAACAGTCAATATCCTCGATGAGCAGTTGCAAAAGCACCACATGCAAAAATTGAGCAATTTTTTAGCAAGTAGAATTTGGCCTTTGGTCATTTTAAAGCCCCTCTTTAGCACTGCCAGAGAATATGACTCACGGACTCTTCCACCAGGGAGATGTGACTTGGCAAACACCTTACAGTTACAGACAGACATCATAGTGCACAACTGAAGCATTTACTTCTTTTTAAACTTTTAACAGAAGAAGAAAGCATTCAAATCAATCACATCATTGTGCTGTTTTTATGTATGTTGTCTGGTCATTTTATTGAGATTTAACAGCATTTATGGGACAAAGGAATTGCTGTACATTGAGCCCACAGCTGCACAGTACAGAAAACGTCACCGTGGACACACACGATATGGTCAAATATATTCAATCACCTGCCTCGACTCGCATATGAACTTAAGTGACGTCCCATTCCTGATCCATAGGGTTTAATATGATGTTGGTCCACTCTTTGCAGCTAAAACAGCTTCAACTCATCTGGGAAGGCTGTTCACAAGGTTTAGGAGTGTGTTTATGGGAATTTTCGACCAGATCCTCCAGAAGCAAATTTGTGAGGTCACACTGATGTTGGATGAGAAGGTCTGGCTCTCAGTCTCCGCTCTGATTCATGACATCATTATGGATGTCATGTTGGAAGAGGAAGGGGCCAGCTCCAAACTGTTCCCACAAAGTTGGGAGCATGGAATTGTCCAAAATGTCCTGGTATGCTGAAGCATTCAGAGTTCCTTTCACTGGAACTAAGGGTCCAAGCCCAACTCCTGAAAAACAACCCCACACCATAATCCCCCCTCCACCAAACTTTACACTTGGCACAATGCAGTCAGACAAGTACCGTTGTCCTGGCAACCACCAAACCCAGACTTGAAATGTCCAGACCAGATGTCAAATACTTCCATCCATCCATTATCTGCCGGAGACTATCCTGACTCATTATAGGCGAGAAGCAGGGGTCCACCCTGGACAGGTCGCCAGCCCTGGGGCCACATACAGAGACAAACAATCGTGCACACTCACACTGGCAGGCAATTTAGAATTGTTTTTGCAGGAAGGAAGCCGGAGTACCCGGGAGGGAACCCATGCAAGCACAGGGAGAACATGCAAACTCCACACAGAAAGACCCACCGGGCCGGGAATCGAACCGGGAGCCTTCTTGCTGTGCTAACCACTAAGCCACTGTGCTGCCCCAAACACTTCCATGTTCTTATAATACAGCTGACAATTGACTGAATATTTAGGAGCGAGGAAATTTACGACTGGATTTGTTGCACAGGTGGGATCTTGTCACAGTTCCATACTGGAATTTACTGAGCTCCTGAGAGCGACACATTCTTTCACAAATAGTCGTAATAACCGTCTGCGAGCCGAGGTGCTTGAGTTTTTACACCCGTGGCCACGAAAGTGACTGGAACACCTGATTCTGATTATTTGGATGGGAGTTATTTGGAGTCATATATATAAAGACTTGTATCAAGTTGGATGGGGTTGTATTAATTATATTCAAGGATGCCCCCAGTCTGTATTTTGCTCATGTGCTCTAAATAGACAGATGTATGTCCTGATAATTCTGAGGCAGATTCTCTTAATGAATGGTCTAGTCTTTTGATGAATTTCTGAAAAACATTTTCAAGAAAAGAAAGAATTAATCTTATTTAAATGCTGTTTATGAATCTATAAGTCTGCAATACTCATAATTTGGAGAACAGCAGCTTCGCTTTTTTTTTTTTAAAGGGCTGTCCAGTAAATGGATCTCTTAATCTATAGGCAACTTACAATCGACACAATCTGCTCCACATGTGATGTTCGGTTTCTGATTAAATGGCCTGTGAAGTACTCCTCCTTTTGGAACTTCACAGTGTGAGCGATATAAACTCGGGTCATTGAATGGGTTGGACTAGGCTGAAGTAACACATGGAGTTACACAAACTCAACTTACTGAGCAGAGAACCCAACGAAGAATGCGGAAAACTTTAAAAATACAACGGAGACTCATAATGTACTTGGATGGAGTCAGGGAGGACAGGAGAGAAAAGATCCGAGCAGGAGACGAGCAACAGGAGACAGGACTCCGTCTAATACTTCACAAAGTCTTTGTCTCAGCTCTCAAAACATTCTGGTGCAAACGTCTTGATGTTCAGCCTTTTATATTGATGCAAAAAAGAAAGCATAAGCAGGAGAACTGTCAACAAAGTGTTTATTCAGAACATAGACAGCATGGTCTTTAAATGCAAAAGAATCATGAGTTAACAAAAAAAAAAAAAAAAAAAAAGACAATGAAGCTGAGGCATCTATGAGTTGGAGATGTGCAGATAACCTCCACTTACTGCAAATACTCACTATGCTTGACAGGAAGCAGCTTGTTTATTAAAAACAAACAAACAAAAAGCATCCAATAAAGCTTTCAGACTTGCTTCTGCACTCTCACTCTGACTTGACATGGACCAAGTTGATTAGAAGGAAACGGCTCGTTTTACATTTGTAAAGCATCTGACAGATTGTTGCAGAGCTTTACCAGGGTCACAAACTCCGTAACTGATACAGCTCAAAAACAAGTCACATCAGATGTGCACGCTGGCCAACATCCTGACTGCTATTTTTCATCTGACAGTTCAAAGCAAATCTGAACGCTGCCCTTTCCGTTTGGTTTGTGATTTGCAACTGGCTGCAAAAAGACGTTCTGCACTTCCACATGTAGCTCATGCGCACTGTTTCGTGTTTTAGGAAAATGTCCAAACACGGAGAACCAAAACAGAAAAATCCCTTATTACAAGCAGACAGACAATGGCAGATCAATTTAGAAAAGAAAAATAAATATTCCACCTGATATGAAAACGCCACGTTCACCTACTTCCACTGGCCTTATTAAAACTAGAAATCCAGCTGACAAATGACGCTTACACACAATGTACCGCTCATATCTGCAGTCTTCTTACCCATTTGAAATCCAGAAACCGTGGCAGAACTTTAATCCGCAGTAAAATTGTTTAAAATGACAGTTTTCACGTAATTTAACAGCAATATTGACCGAGTGACCTCACGTTAAGCTTGGACAAGCGGAGGTTTTGCACCAAAATGCAAAGAGATGAAAACAAAAGCAGCCTCAAATCACTGCAGATCAAAAACCATGGTAGGCATCACCATGGCAACGCATTCAATCAGAATATATATAAATGTATATATATTCAAACTTCTTTCTTGAAAAGTAGATTGTTAAATAAACAAGACATGCACGAGATATGTTGGATCAAAGACAAAACAAGTCATCTGCTTACAGACGGATATGTGGTTAACCCTGTGTTACCAGCGTGGAATGTCCGACGTTTTAAAACTAATTCAAGTTTATTTTTCTTCATTGTTCAAATGAGTACAGGAGTGAACATAAACATGTGCAAAAAACCCCGGAAACAACAAAGCTGAATCAAGCTGACCGTTTGTCGCCATCCTCCAGCGTTAAAAGATCCATGCAGTCAACTGACAGAAGAAAATAAATAATTTAAAAAAAAAAAAAAAAAAGAGTCAAAAGATGAGAAATTTGCTAAAAAACATTTGCAACATATTTGAAGGGGTTCATAAACCCTTTAGGAGCAGTCAATCACCTCCGCTTTTTGATTACTTTATGATTACTTTATGATCAATTAATTAATTACTGTGGTGTCTAAACTCTAATGGGATAATTCCATTAACATCTGAACTCTGAGCTGCAGAGCGCCACATTTTCAAAACAAAACAAGCCCAAAACATGACAGCTGGCATTGTCTGGCTACTAAACGGTGACGGGGATCATTCGTTATTCTGATCGACTGATCTGCATGCCGCCCCTCTTTACTTCCACCGACCACCGCAGGCATGTTGGGAGGGTGTGGATGTGACGGCGCAGCTCTGATGGACACCGTAACCAAATCGGCTCACAAGCACAATGAAATACGACTCTTCACCACAGTGGTGCTATCAGAAGCCAATCGTGAACACAGGCAAATCAAACTGAGACGATACGTTATCAAAACAGCACACACACATTTTTTATATATATATATATATATATATATATATATATATATATATATATATATATATATATATATATATATATATATATATATATATATATATATATATATATATATATATATATATATATACACACACACACACACACACACACACACACGATTTGTCTAACTTTTGAACCATTGGTATTCAAAATACACACGCCTATGTCAAAGAGGATGTCTTTGGTCAAGAAAAATATGTTAAAATCTACAGGCTATAAATCTTATTGTACAGGAATGAAACAGGAATGGAAAACAAAAACAAAAATGTAATTGCGATCATGTAACTGATCAAAATGATGAAAGCTGATACCAAGTATCTAATAGTTTTCATTTGGATAAATTCCAAATATTTAAAGTGCGTCTGCATCATTTCCTCAGCATTAAAATGTCAAAGAAACATCCATCAAAATAAGGCAGATTGGTTTTATCTACGTAAAATCTACAAATATTTATACACGCATGCGCACAAACACATTTGTTCAGAAAACGAAGGGCACTAAAAGACCTGAAAAAGATTTTAGGGTCCCAGACTGAGGAAGTACCTCCAGTGATGAATGTTAAGAAAGTCAATGACCAAGTTAAATGTTTAAAGAAATAAAACGGGTGTCGTCACAGCTGTTAAAGTAAAACTGAGTGAATTTAAAACAAAAGTAGCAGCCTATTCACACACCATCTAATGATGCCTCTGTCACACAGCTGTTAATATAAAAGTTGACATAAATAAAATACAGTCTCTTTATCGTTGAGATCGGGAGATTAATCAATATAAAGAAGAAAAAAAAACTGATGAATAGACGAACAAAGATGTATGGAGGTCACGGTGTGTATCATTCTCCTGGTCGTAGAGTGGTGTCTCTCGCTGGGACGCTGGATCGGGCTCCTTCAGGACTGCTCGGGCGCTCTGCGGTGCGTCGTGGTGCACCGACACCTGCTGGTACGGCTGCTTCAGGCCACGCCTGCCCACTCGGGTTAAGAGGTCTTCCCCACGATGGGGTTGTCGCTGAAACAAGCAGTATTAAAATAATTATCCGTCAGCACTAAGCATAAATACGTACGCAACTCAGCTTGGATGTTTCTCCAGTGGGGAGGAGGGTCTGATCAAAGTCAAATCGATCCTGCAGCAATCAGCCGAGCCGTACTCAAAATATCACGCAGTCCGTGTGGGCGGTTACTAACAGAACCGTTAGCAGCAGAGACGCAAACAATCACAAACAACAGCATCACTACCAGAAGCAGAAACTGGCATCAACACGCTGCCTGAAGCATGCTGGGAGCCCACATCAACTCAATCTTTGGGACGCATAAACGTCATGGACAAATGTTGGTGATCTTTCCATAATGTGGAAACCTCGGTAAACCTGCTCTCATGAACTCATACATTTAAAAGACTACAAGACCAACTCATACACATATATTCAAGACGTAGTCCAGACTCACAGGGTGCCGTACTGTGCCGGGTTGTCGGTGCGGTTGTTGTGCTCCCTCTGCAGCTCCTCCATGATGTTCCGGAGCTGTTTGAGTGTCTGAAAGGTCTCTTTGGGTTCCTGGATGGTGAACTTGGAGTACTCCTCCTGCTCCCGCTGAGGGCCCTGGTACACCGCCATACTGGCACACGCGTCTGTGGAGAGGACAGACATCGCACACCGCAGCTTAGTCGCAGCAAGTTGGCTCACAAAATAAAAATAGAAATAGAAAATCTGAAATACGGGCTGCACTTAGTGCTTCATGTGAAACACGTGGAAGTGGTTAAAAGAAATGAACACATGTTTTGATGACTTTTTGCCTTTGGTCGTGTTTTAAAAAAAAAAAAAAAAAAAAGCATTTCTTGGACCCTGGAGAGAAGAGATGTTCAGATAATCCAAAAACACAAAACAAAAATAAGCGAGTTCAGTAAGGGCAACACCAACTGAGATGGATTGAAGGCAGATGTCTAGACGTCGTCAGAGCTGGAAAAGACCCATCATCAATGAAAAACAGCTGTCACTTATGTCACACGTGGGATGTCATTACAGGTCACAATCTCCAGCAGGGATGTCACAGCCAAAAAAAACCGCGACAGCGGGGAGGCCCGTTTTCAAACGACAAAGGCCATCAAATCCATCATCCATCAAACGTCCATCAAAGCCTGAGCAGGTACTGACCCTCCATGTTCTGGAGCTTGGTGTGGTTTGAAGAGAGGAAGGAGAAAAGTCTCTCCGTTTCCCGGTCACAGTCAATGTCCAGCTGCAAGTTGGCCAGCATGGTGCTGAAACAGGAGGGAACAAAGGTGTTACGAGATCTTTCCAAGAATGAAGAGACAGTTTAAACACAAATCCAACCGAGCGCCGCTTACTCTGAACTCTAACAGCAAAACGCAAGAACCGATCGTTAACATGGATTTAACTCCTCTAAAATGTTAAATCTGGCTATAAAGGATTTACAATTCCAATTGAATTTTGAGAAAATACTCATTTAAAATCACGAAATAACAAAATAAAATAAAAATGCCCAAACAGGATGCAGTTATTTGTACGTTTCCCAGATGTTTCCTCATTGCAGAGCTGGAAGCCAACACTTTCACATGTTTAATCAACTTCATATCATGTTTGAATAAACATCCACTTCTGTGTATGGCACATTACAAAAAAGCTAAACAAAACCTTTACTGCTTGGCAACGCTGCTGTACAACATCACAAAACTTAAGTTATGTATCACCAAGGATGCCAAGCAGTAGTATGAACTTGCAGTACAAAAAAGCATCAGAGTACTTTTGGGACAAACTCATATTGTTGGTGCTGACGTGGAGGCAACACTCACGCTGTGCAGGGCTTACAGCCTGGAGCGCCGCTGCTCTGATTTTTGCAACACTGCCAGGCTCCACTGGTGTAATTTGACGGGTGGAAAGTGGTCAGGCGTCCTTCGTTGCAGCGGCTGACCTGGCCGAGGATCTCCAACCACTCACTGGCTTCCACGCAGTTTCCTGCCTGAACATACAGAGGCTTCTCCGAGTGGACCACCTGAAACATCTGACACCACAGAGACACGAGAGTAAAGGGAGGGCACGGCCCGTCTCCCTCGCGAGAGCAGATGACTATAAGATGCTGTTTTTATCAATCATTTAACCCAAATGTTAATAAACAGTCATGAGAGTAAAAGTACAGCATGTCATACTTTGATTTATTTTAGCTCAGATAACTCATGCTGTGCCCGATGTTTTCATTTCAAGCGGGGAAACATGATTTAAACATCAGGGATGAAGGGACTTACGTTTTTGCGGTTAAAGGCACTTTCATCGAGTTTCTCCACTGCCTTGATATTTTTTACACTAATGATGCAGACAGCCTCTTTCCCTGTTAATCACACAATATTCTGTCATGTTCATGCTCACAACAACTTCACACATTTCATGTTTTGCTTTTTTTTTTTAATTTTTATTACTTACTTATTAAAAAAAAGAAAGAAAAAACACACTTTAAATCGCTCTTAATGAACTTGAATGACTGCTTGAGGGAGAATTCATCTCCAAAATCAGATTTGTTTTTTTTTTGGTTAAACAATAGGATCTTGTTTCCGCGGTCACGGTCAGGTCGCACATTTACGTTTTTACCAGCCTACAAGTCTGACTTGTGCAGGAAAACAACTTTAATTTAATCAAGGATTCTTTAAGGCCTTTAAGAAACATCAAGTTCAAATACAACCACTGCCAAAACTGCATTTTGACCAAATGCAATGGGCCAGACCAACATTTAACATCCAAACATACACTTTGCATTATGACTAAAACGTCTCCTTAGAGCATCTGGATGTGTTCTGATCCCATCTCATTATCAACATTATTTGAGAAACGTTTGTCCTGATTCATACTCAATAGATGAAAGTCAGAAAGAGACAATCGATGTAATTCATTCATTCATTCATTATCATCCTGCCTCTATCAATCAACTGTATATGTTGGTACTTTTAAATCCACAAGAAAAAGAACTTAAAAAAAAATCCCTCAAACTGATACTGTTATATGTAAATATATAATGTATATTCTGTAACTTCTATGTAAAGCAGTTTTCACACACGGACAACAAAGAATCAGCTCCAAACTTCCTCGCAGTTTCTAAACCGCATCAGCTCTTTCCATCAGAAGATTCTCATGTTTTCACCACTGCAGATCCACTTAAATTGACCTGCTCTATTCACATTAAGCTCACTCGCTTATTCTTATTCACAAACTGGACACAACATTATGGATACCTGACAGTGTTAAACCTGTCATTAAAAGGTTTACATCACCCTTCAAATTACAGAGGACAGTGTTGGTGAGAGTCGTGGATAACTGCTGTTGTCTCACCTTTGTGTTTGTGGTAGGACAGGTCCTTGTTGGTCACTCGGAGCCATCTTTTCTTGAAGTTTCTCTTGCCAATACGCTTTGTTCCCTGACCACGTTTCTGTACTTCCCTAAAAGGACAGACAAGAAGGTGAACAGCTTTAAAATAATAATAATAATAATAATCATCATCATATTTAGCTTCCATATTTTCTTGATTTCAATAATTACAGCTCTATAATTCTGAATATATCACATTTGGTACACAAATACATAAAAAAACCATGTATTCATAATGATGTAAAGAATATTTTAAAAAACTGTTAAAGACTAAATTGGTTGTGTTTTCAATTTCAACACATAATAAATACTTTTTAAAAAAGTGGGTTTTCTGTATCACTTCATATGTCAGGTATTAAACAGTTAAGATGAAATGAAACAAGGTTCTGCCGATGGGAAAATGAATCTGAAAATTAAGCAGAAGGGAAGCACAAAGAGCTAAAAATGAAGTAAACTGTGGGGCATTTCTCTCTCTCTGCTTCTTTGCATGGAAATGTAACAAAAGTTGACAAAAAACAGTTGATGGGAAACGTTCTTCTCGGTTATTCTGCTGTTCAACGATGTCCGACTTATTCGGAAGACAGAAACATGAGTCACAACTTCTGGCCTGCCGGCTTTCTCCTCACTGTTCGGTGGATATTTTACCAGGTTGTAAACTCTCCTCTTGTGGATCTCTGAAACTGCAGTAAAGTCCTACCGAATGAAGACGTTCTCGTCCTCAGGTTTAAACCAACAAAAACGGAGCCTCCAATTAAACTTTCACAGCTGTTAGTTCCGGCCTCTATCGCCTAAGTGAGTCACTGATAACCAACATGTTTTGAACTTTTCTCATCTCGTTTTCCTCCTGCTGGTTCTGGCTCGGTTCTTCATGGGCACTCACCCCTCCTTGAGAACCACAGCACCGTCCAGTCCACTGGACTCCTTACAAACGTTAGAGGAGATTTCATCGAGAAACTGAAAACAAGAGTTGACAATGACGTCAATAATGAACTCAAATTTCGGTGACAGAGGACCTTTGAGTATTTCTTAATTACCTTTTTAACTTTTGCAATACACTTTTCTTCTTGGAATGATTTGTAGAAGTCATACATGTAGGTTTCTTTAAAACTGGACTGAACAGATAAAAGACTCAAGTCAACTTGTTCCAGATAAAATATCCCATATCTGTCATTATTATTATTAATTATGCATCTCGATGGCTTCATTCACTAAACATCATTTTTGTTTCTTTTTACATAAATATTTCAATAATTACCAGTTTCTTTGACAAACTACCCCAGCTGCCCAGAGTCTGGATGGTTTTTGAGATCAGGGTGAGAGTACGGGAAATCTCAGAGTCCTGCAATTACAGAAAAGGTGCAATCGCTGTGGTGAACGAGCTGTGAGTGGAATCTGGCAGCTGCTGAATGGTCAGAAGTTGTACCGACGACCAGCACTTACAGGGTGATGAGAACGGAGCTGGAACGAGTGCGGGGAAAGAACGGCCACGGCAAAAAAAACGCAGGAACACAAAGCTGCTGACAGCAGAGTACTGAACATGCGGGTCACCTAATGAGAAAAGAAGAAAATACAAATCAAAGATCATTCAGCCACTCATACATGACCTCACAAAACACAAGGCTTCAGAAGCTTTAAACTCTAGATAACGTAAAGATTTGGCTCCACCTTTTGGCACGTCAACAGAACAACACACTGACAGTTTGACTAGTGTTATACAATACAATTCAAGCATATCAATCGATTCCACGATGATTTGTCTTTTACCTGGGAAGCGTTTGCTGGCCAAGTGTCGTAAAGATCTGAAGACATCACACATGAGAGGAGGGCAGCTAGAACTGGACTGGGTGATGGAGGAGAAGACCTTCTGCACATACACCTGAAGGTTTTCCTGTAGCCGCGACAAAGTCTTTATTACTGATGGATGTAGGAACTGAGTGCTGCATTTTGATGTCTATGGTGTAGAACTCCACACATGGTACAAGATGGACAAAGACACTGAGACACTCCCAGTCACTTCTTTCTACCACCACCACCACCACCACCACCACCACTACTACTACTACTACTACCACCACCACCACCGCCACCGCCACTACTACCACCACCACCACCACCGCTAGTAATACTACTACCACCACCGCTACTACCACTACCACTACTACTACCACTACCACCACCGCTACTACCACTACTACTACCACCACCACCACCACCACCACTACTACTACTACCACCACCACCGCCACCACCACTACTACCACCACCACCACCACCACCACCACTACCACTACTACTACCACCACCACCACCACCACTACTACCACCACCACCACCACCGCTACTACCACTACTACTACCACCACCACCACCGCTACCACCACCACCACCACCACCACTACTACTACTACTACCACCACCACCGCCGCCACCACCCACTACTACTACCACCACCACCACCACCACCACTACTACCACCACCACCACCACCACCGCTTACTACCACTACCACTACTACTACCACTACTAATACTACTACCACCACCACCGCTACTACCACTACTACTACCACCACCACCACCACCACCACCACTACTACTACTTCTACCACCACCACTGCTACTACCACTACTAATACTACTACCACCACCACCACCGCTACCACCACCACCACCACTACTACTACCACTACTACTACTACTACTACTACCACCACCACCACCACCACTACTACCACCACCACCACCACCGCTAGTAATACTACTACCACCACCGCTACTACCACTACTACCACCACCACCACCGCTACCACCACCACCACCACTACTACTACAACTACTACTACTACTACTACTACCACCACCACCGCCACCACCACTACTACTACCACCACCACCACCACCGCTACTACCACTACCACTACTACTACCACCACTACTACCACCACCACCACCGCTACCACCACCACCACCACTACTACTACCACTACTACCACCACCACCGCTACTACCACTACCACCACTACCACCACCACCACCACCACCACCACTACTACCACTACTAATACTACTACCACCACCGCTACTACCACTACTACTACCACTACTACTACCACCACCACCACCACTACTAATACTACTACTACTACTAGCACCACTACCACTACTACCACCACTACTAATACTACTACCACCACCGCTACTACCACTACTACTACCACCACCACCACCACCACCACCACCACTACTACTACTACTACTACTACTAACTACTACCACTACTACTACTACCACTACTACCACCACTACTAATACTACTACCACCACCGCTACTACCACTACTACCACCACCACCACCACCACCACTACTACTACTACTACTACTACCACTACCACTACCACCACTATGCTACTACCACTACCACTACTAATACTACTACCACCACCGTTACTACCACTACCACCACCACTACTAATACTACTACTACTAGCACTACTACTACTAATACTACTACCACCACTACTAATACTACTACCACTACTAATACTACTACCACTACTACTACCAATACTACTACCATTACTACTACCACTACTAATACTACTACCACTACTACTACCACCACCGCTACTAATACTACTACTACTAGCACTACTACTACCACCACTACTAATACTACTACCACTACTACTACCAATACTACTACCACTACTAATACTACTACCACTACTACTACTACCACTACTACTACCACCACCACTACTAATACTACTACTACTAGCACTACTACTACTACTAATACTACTACACCACTACTACTACTACCACTACCAATACTACCACCACTACTAATACTACTACTACTACTACCACTACTACTACCACCACTACTAATACTACTACTACTACTACTACTACTAATACTACCACCACTACTACTAATACTACCACCACTACTAATACTACTGTCCAAAATCAGATGGAGATGAGTGCATTTACCTTGTTCACTTCCACATTGTCGCCTTCCTTTAGTTTAATGGGGTCTATCTCGCATGTTTTGTTGGATTCACAAATCTATGAAAAAGTAAGAGGAAGAAAAAAAAAGAAGTTAACAATTGACAATTAAATTAGGTCAGGATTAAAGTATTATTGAGAGCTTTGTGGAAAATTAAACCAAACTTTCTTGATATTATAGGGATGAGATCCAAAACGCAAGAAAAAAAAACAAAAGAGGAGGCATTATGCCCTTTGTCTAAATGTTTTTTTTAAGGCCTAAATAAAATCTCAAAATCAAAAGAATACAGTGTAAAAGAACTCTTTTCTTTTCACATTTTAGTAGATGGGTAGATCTGGTTGATCACAAAACCCGACATAAGCCAACTGGTCACTGAATGACATATGGCATTAAGGTGACAGTGTTGTGTTGTCTTGAAGTTTTAGAGCTGGTACCCACTTCAGACACCCATATTTCTTCATTATAATGTTTTTATTGTGAGGTTTGCAAATGCAAGTACAACTTTACTTTTTAGTAGATATTTTGAGGCATGCATTTCAAATAAACTGAACTCCAGAGATTACAGAAAAGAGGTGAAACATAATCTTGTCACATTTTGCAAATGCATTTAAATATGTATTTGAAAAAAAAGCCATAAACAATTAACTAATTTAAATATTTTAATTCTAATTAAAAAGAACAATTAAAATAAAGTAATTCAATGATTTAAAAAGGTGGAAAGAATGCCCTATTCCACAGTCAACTGTCAGCTGTATTTTAAGAACATGGAAGTGTTTGGGAACGACAGCAACCAGTCATCTAAACTGATGGAGCGGGGTCAGCAGATGCTGAGGCGCATAATGCAAAGAGGTTGTCAATATTCTGCAGTCACTAACTACAGACCTCCAAACTTCATGTGGCCTTCAGATTAGTCCAAGAACAGTGCACAGAGATCTTCATGAATGGGTTTCCATGACTGAGCAGCTGCATCCAAACCAGACATCACCAAGTGCAATGCAAAGCGTTGGATGCAGTGGTGTAAAGCACGGCGCCACGGCACTCTAGAGCAGTGGAAACGGAATGGTGAGACTGGAATGATGAATCATGATTCTCCATCTGGCAATCTGATAGACCAGTCTGGGTTTGGTGGTTGCCAGGACAACGGTACTTGTCTGACTGCATTGTGCCAAGTGTAACGTTTGGTGGAGGGGGGATTATGGTGTGGGGTTGTGATTCAGGAGCTGGGCTTGGTCCCTTAGTTCCAGTGAAAGGAACTCTGAATGCTTCAGCATACCAGGACATTTTGGACATTTCCATGCTTCCAACTTTGTGTGAACAGTTTGGAGCTGGTCCCTTCCTCTTCCAACATGACTGTGCACCAGTGCACAAAGCAGGTCCATAAAGACCTGGATGACAGAGTCTGGTGTGGATGAACCTGACTGGTCTGCACAGAGTCCTGACCTCAACCCGATAAAACACCTTTGGGATGAATTTAGAGCTGAGACTGAGAGTCAGACCCTCTTGTCCAACATCAGTGTGACCTCACAAATGTACTTCTGGAAGAATGGTCAAAAATTCCCATAAACACACTCCTAAACCTTGTGGACAGCCTTCCTAGAAGGGTTGAAGCTGTTTTAGCTGCAAAGGGTGGACTGATGTCAGACTGAGGTCATATTTAACCCTATGGATTAAGAATGGGATGCCACTTCATTTCATATGCGATTCAAGGCAGGCGAGTGAATATTTTTGGCCATATAGTGTGTGTGTGTGTGTGTGTGTGTATATGTGTGTGTGTTCTTACCTCGTCTATTACAGGCTTCAAGGTAACAGCTAGGTAACTCTTTCCCACAATCTTCATCATGTCATCAATGCAGCGTGTTGCCAGTGAGTTTCCACGGAATATAGTGTTAGCCTCCCTGCAAGAGCACAGTAATAAAGGTCATGCCATTATTTTTGTCCATTTTTGGATTCCAACTCATTAAAATAGCACTATAGTGATTTTGAAACTAAAATATTGAGAATGTACTGCAGCCTAAAGAGAGAAAAATACATATTTTTATGTTCCGTGCACATATCCTACATATATAGGACCTGACGCCACCGTCATCTTTGTCCATCATTTGTGTCACTCTGTACTTACACATTCAATCACTAGGTGGCGGTGCAAGTTCTTTCTCCAGAACTGAACACTGCAGTGCTGAGTTTCCTTTTGGTTACTTTCTTTATGTAGCTCGGATGCAGCAACGGAGCAAATAAAGCCCATCTTATGTGAGCTCGAGTTGATACATTTTATTTTTTTTTTTTACTGTATTTTTTACTGACACTGCAGAAACCTCTTTCTACTCGCCTTGAAAATGGCATTGGAGAAATTCTAACTGAAAATATGTAAACGTCAACGCAGAAGCAGGAACCAAGTGAAAATGTTAACTACGTAGATTGTGACTTTAATGCCGCCTGAATGTCTGAGCTTGTGCCCGTTTCATGGTTTACTGTGTTTACATTATTAATGCCAGAGAATTTTTAACAAAAAAGGTACTTAACTATAAGTTTTTTTATGCAGCCATCTGTATGCATGCATCTCTGAATCCCTAACCCATTAGATACCTCCTCCACCGAGTACATATGATAGTGACAATACTCACTGAGTGTTGTCCAGCTCCAGTGCTGCCACCGCAGAGACAAAAGGCACAAAGCGATTGTGATAGAGCAGCAGTCGGACCATGGGCAGAACCACCTCGTATCGCTCTCTGCAGATGTCCCCCAAGATGTGGGCTGCTGATGCTGAAATGGGCTGAAAGAGAAGAAAAAGAAGAAACTATCAGTGAGAAGGGCAAGAGGAAATCCCCAAGAAAAGACGATGAAGGGCACGAGAGAGAGAGAGAGAGAGAGAGAGAGAAAGAGGGGGTAAAAGGAAAGGGAAAGCAAAATATGAGTGACTTTCCTAGTTCCCTTTACTCCAGTTTTTACCCCAATGTTTCTAATTTATGTAACATGAGCTTTTGTTACCTTCACATCTGGGGATTTCAGCAGCAGGTTGCAGAGAGGTTTGTAGCAGGCAGATGGCAGCACTGTGTCTTCAATGTAGGTCAGCTTCAAACGTAAGGATCCCAAATCATCCGACTTGGATTTGCTGCCGTTTCCTTTGGGCTGGAGGAGATACCTGCACAGGTGCACAGGAAGGGAGAGGCTGTTACTGATGTTAATGATCTGTGAGGGATGGAAACCACTTTCAATATCACAGCCAATCATTCTGCTTACAAGAGAGTTGATCAAAGCTTTTTAATATTTTAACATCTAATAAACTAACTGTTAGGCACAACCTTATCACCTCACATAAAAAAGAACACACACCCTACAGATACGTGATCTCTGACAGGCTACTTGCAACCACAGGATGCACAGTCCCAATATTTAACCAAGACAATAGAGAATATGCAGGAATACAGAGAGGCAGACTGATCCAAAAGGAAAGTCTAGCTGAGGAGAAACTGATGTGAAGCTGCTCAACTAAAGATAATAATAATATAAAAAACAAACTTAGAAAGCTTTATTGGTCCAAAGAAAGCAACGTCATCAAAATGTGTTAAAATGTTCTTTGTACGCCGTGTGACTGAAGTAAAAACACAGGCGGATTATGGTGACGGAAAAACAGTAAACCTGAAAGAGCACATTGCACCGTTTACATTAGCAACAACTCATTTTTTTCCAGGTCCTTCAAAGTAGAAAACATACAAGTGATGCTCTTTCAGGCTGACTTTTACAGATGTACAAGTGCAACAACATCAACAATCATCTGGTGATGTCATCAGGCAAAAAGAGCCTCTAACCTTAATAAGTTACATTTTTTACATTCCTTTCTGAGAGAGTTTTAAGAGATGAAGTAACGTATGTAGAATTGATCTCAGGAGCTTCTAGGTTTATCCGTAAGCTGCCATGATCGTATGATCATGGCACCGAGGGCTCTACGAGCACTGCAGCAGATGACCGGGGCTGACTTTCTGCAGCTACACAAAGTGTTTTTTTCTGAGTCCAACATGGACCACTTCCAGCATAAACACAGGACATGAGGTTCTGCCACCATGCAAAGAGCCACCCACGCATTACACTCAGAGCCTTCATGTACTAACAGATTGCTATCTGGCATTATTCTGCATCATCTACTCTGACACAAGCCTGGGACACATCAACACAAAGGAAAAACCTGCCCAACACAAATCTGTGGGGATTTTTCCAAGTCACCTTGCAGGGACTGAGAAAGCTTGGCAGTACATGTTGTCCTAAGAAAATGCAAAATGGCATTCCAGTACAGCACCAACACCAACGCAACGAGGCTTGGGCTCGAAGGTGTGAAGATCCGATTTAGGTACAACAAATGGGATCAAGCAATGACATTTTGATTTTACTTATGACAGCAAATTCTGACATTTCTAAAGAGAGAGACAAATCAGACCGTCTGGTTTACAAAAACAATGGAGACAACCTTTCGACACAAAGTCTACAATGGGATAAGAAAAAGAGAGAAAGGAGGAAATCCGAGGTCTGGTGTAATAAGATAAGTTTTTCTATGATTTTTAGAGAGCTGTAAGTATCTAGTATTCCAAAAATAATAATGTTCATTCATTGTTCCCCATTGTAGCTGAATAAAACAACAACAATAATATAAAAAAAAAAGCTTTCCATCTTTGTTTGGTCCTTACCAAGCTTTGTGAATTACGTCATTTCGCAGGATCTTGACGGGGACTCGAGTTTCACCCAGAAACACATCCTGAGCCAGATTCTCGTTGTTCCACAGATCCACTCTGCAAAAGACAGAGGATGTCAGCTGACAGAAGCAACAAACACATATTCAAGTTAACTAAAAAAAAAACAAAAAAAAAAAACGCGTCACGCTCAACTGCAGCCGTCATGTGTGTTCAGCACAAAACCTGCCTAGTGTGGCAAAACCAATTGAAAATCCGAGTCAAAACTAAGTGGTGCTTACCAACTCAGCGAGTAAGAACCAACACAATACCAGTGCAACGACACCACCTCAAATCCAAACCTGAAAACCATGCATGAGTGTTTACCTTTGAATCTGACTAGTCTTACCCTGTGAGCTATGAGTCCACTGTGATGGAAGCCTCACATATCCTTAACCAGAAACCGAGGCTCTCTATCAGCAGTCAGAACACACCAGATTCAAATTCACTTCTTTACTCTCACGTTCTAGACAAGTTGTTTTTTTTTGTTTTTTTTAAATTTTCCTCCTTTTACAACTACAAACAGAGCTGGGCGAGACAGGCAGACATCCACTGAGCGGATGAAACTCACTTGATCTCGAGCTTTTCAATGTCCTCCTCCTCCACCTGGAAATTGGACTTTTTAGAGTAGCTGCTGGGCCGTGTGACCTGAGGATGAACATGTCGAGGTTAGTTTTTAAAGTCATAAATGTTAAAAATGTTTTATATATGTATGTATATATATATGTTTTTGATCATCTGATACTGCAGACTTAACCTCAAAAGAGAAGGTTTCTTCAAAAGAAGGGTTGCTGGTTTTCTTCTTTACTTTTGTTTTCTTTTGGTCTGATCTGAGAATGAACAACACAGAAATTATACATTTCAAATCCCCACAGCAATGATATTATTTTATTCAAAAAGGATATGTGCATTCAGATGTGAATTATTCCAGGTACATTATAATACACCTTTTCTAACGTCATTAAACGTGACTCAGATGTAGTCTTATTAGCTCTGACACAATCCACACTGGAGTAAAAACACAAGACGGGGCTGAAATGCTGGACAATATTTCATGCCGGCTTTTTAATTCAACTATACTGGAAGTTGGCTCAAATACTTTTGTGTCCCTAAATAGAAGGGCATATTTACAGCTGCCTATGTGTTTTGCAGCAGCTGATGACTATTAGAGAAAAGATGACTATTAGAGGAAAAGGCAACAGACTGTAAATTCATAATAATAATAACCTCTACGTTGTTTTTTTTCCCCTTTGTTTCGCATTCAAGAAAAGGTTTATGAAACACAAAAAGAGCTGGAAAACCTGCTAATCTTAAATTCACATTTAACATTATTTCATCTGTACTCTCACTTTATTTTAGCATATCTGTTGTGCAGGAATCATAATCAAATAAAGCTGCATATTGGCTGCTTCTTTGAAAGACATGTTATAGGTATAGTTGCATCAGTGTGGGATTTAAAGTCACCTGGCAGGTCCAACGAGTGACACGGTGGCGTAGGGGTCGCAGTTCTGTCCACTGATCAAAGGCAGCTCCTTGCATTCGATTATTCTACAACAGGTGAGAAACACAAGGAGTCGATGAGTACAACCGCCTGCAGAGGCAAAAATGCAAGATCTAAATAAAAGTTCTTTCGTAAAGGCGGAAATCACTTATCACCTTGAGTACTAGACAAAAAAAAAAAATGCAGACAGTTAAACATCAGTCATTACACCTTTCTGAACTCTGAGAAGCTGATCATAAATGGACAAAACTATCAACATTTCAAACAGTTGTGTTTTGTCAGTCTTTACGGAAGTACGGCCCTTAGAGGAGATGAGATTTTGCAGTGTCATGTTATCACAAAAGGCAAATACTTTGTTGTTGCTTCAACAGAAGCTCAGTGGAAATGTCATTACTAATAACTCTATGATCTGCACTATCACAAGTTAAAAAAAAAAAAAAAACATCAGGAAAGTTGTGAACTTTACTTGCTAAGCAGTTTTAGAAACAATACATGCTTCCAAAAACATTTATCTTAAGCAAGTTATTCACTGAAATGTCCCTCTTGGGAAACATACAAGCAACACTACAGAACAAGCAGTTTTCACCTTTTCACACACAGTTATTTTAGATAAGAATATTTCCTGGCATTTACTTTAGTCCCAAACAGACATAGGGCTCAACTTGTGAATGAAATGCAAAATATGCAATATGCAAATCATGGCACTAAAGCTGCAGATGAATGCAAGACTCAGGGGTAAATTAACTCAGGGGTTAATGCAAGGAAGTACGCAATAGAAAGCGTAAATAAGTATAAAATAGCACAGAGTTGTGTCAGTGCTACAGTCCTCATTTAGAAATGGTGCTTTGCCCTCATGTTTGGGTTGTGTCACACAGGGACCAATACTTTTCTTCACAAGTGTTTCGGGTGACAACAAACAGACACTGTAGGTTCCCTAAACAGGATGTGGCTGCTAAGCAAGAGTCACTAGAGTATAAGAATGAATTCAGCTCATCTCTAAGTGAGGCCTGAGGGAAACGTGAAGTAACCGCATGTCAGGATGTTTGTCTATAGTCTTCCAGGGTGTCATGACACCATTCCCTATAGCCTTCTACGCTTCTGTCCTACTTCATCTCGCTCTGCTTTGAGCATTTACGGTGACTGATCGCACTGCAGATGGACAAGATGACTGGAAGCGTGCGCGTAATGACCGCGGCATCGTAGCTTAACTTGGCCATCTTGTCTGATGAAGCCAGTGCAGAAAAACAGATATTCACAAGTACGTGTGCACTGGTGGTAAGAACTGACTGTCAGCAGATTGACAGTTCAAGCAAACAATCTGAGTTAACAGTGAATGACAGCAGAAGAAAACCACAGCGGCTGAAGTGTGAGAAGTGCAGGCTTCCGGCTCAGATGCCATCACTTCCTCCTCAACCAGAGCTTCGAGCATGAATGGGGGGTGGAAAACCTACGTAAACAGCATGAGCTGTGACATCCCAGCCTTTATATGTGCGCTTTACACCCTTAACATGATCCTTTAATGAATTGTTTCTCTTCAAATATCCTCCCACTCCTTTTATGCCAACAAACTAGCCAATACTTGTGAAAATTCCTTGAATCATGAGTTTTAAGGGGGATATATAGTCTTGATAAAAGTAATATTGTGTCAAACACTACATTTAAAAGAAGGTATGATGAATTAAGTTTTGCATGTGATATACTCTTGTTAATATGTCATTTTCTCTACTAAACCTCTGACCCATTTAAAAAAAAAAAAGAAAGATCCTAATTTGCATACAGCACAAACAGTAAACGCTGCTGCATGTGTGCCTGACTAACTCGTGTAAAAGTAAATAAATAAAAGCTCAAGTGCTCATGCTTTGAAGTATTTCTCAGCTGAGTTCTCAGGTTTTAAAATTTAACCACGATCTTGCAAGCTTACAAATTCAAAAGTCAACTTATAGCCTCTGAAATACTTTACTGGTGAAAAGGGGAATGTTGGGACTTACCGGACCAGTAAGTGCTGACCTACTGTGCCGTTATCTGTGATCACTTCATTCAGCCGCATCTCAAGGTGAACCTTACCCTGTTGGGCACATGCAGAGAGCGAGTTTTGATAAATTACAAGTGACCTTGCAAGTGATATGACGTCAATCTTAACCCTAGACAAGTCAAATGTTTCAAATCAAAGCCTAACTTAGCGTGCGGGTTTCAAAACAAGACAAAAACACGGGTTTCAGCACTACGGATATGTAAAGACGCACCGACTTTCATATCTCTGACTGTTGCGTTTAGAAACAGCTTTCAGGTAGGTTTGTCCCAATTACCTGTGTAATCACTTGACATAAATGCACTCCTGTCAGCATAACTACTGTTATTATTTTAATTCACCTGCGAAACAAACATGTCATATTTCCCGAATATTCTTCTAAATTTGAACGGGTTGACTCAACGACAGAGATTTATGACCCTTTGATCCTGTCATCTTGTTAAATCCTCGTTTTCTATAGCGAACATGCCACAGAGTCCAAAATGTATTATTTTAACTCATCATGTACTTGTACATTGTGTTCAATCTATTTCATCTATGTTCTTATCTCTGTACATGTTAAACAGCACATCCCTATGGGTATGAATTGAGCAATATAAATAAACCTCTCTTACACAACAGGAAGTGTGTTTATGTTTTGTATAGGCACTTTGGGGTGGTTCATGACATGTGATAAGTTTATTAAAATTATGACAGTCCTACTCCTTAGTCTCTTTAGCTGTTAGACAAGGACCTGCTGCTTTGCATCACTTTTCATCTCGTTTTTGATTAATGGATGTAAAGATCTATGACAAGGGTTAGGGTTGTCATCACCCAGAACGATCTTTACAGGGTCGGATGCGGTGAAGGTTGCAGGTCTTGCCTTCGGAAGTGTCAGAGAGAGAAAAGGGAGCTAAACAAAACGCCCACACACACACTCACACACATACACTTGCACTCTGTTTCTGCAATTAAGCACTTGGCTGAAATGGCAAGTGCTTCCTTCTCATGCAACATGGGCCTTTAAGCCAGCAGAACTTCTTTACAAGGGTCCATAAAACCCCAGATTTTCAACTACATGTCAAATACAAGCCTTTACTACCAGTTTGTGATAAAGTGAATTAGATAAACTGAAAACCTGATAGCTTTCCTTATTAAAGAACTGGCTCATAGGATGCATGCACAGCCTCTGTTCGGCTACAAAAACAAACCAGAGAGTCTTTGGTATCAACACCTCCATCACTCACTGATGTAACTTTGCAGTCAAAAGTGTCTACTTGTGAGTGAATCAGTGGAGCAGTGCAAACCCAGAATAGACTGGCGTGGGCTAATGGCAGATAGAGTCAACACGTTAGTTACAGCGAGGCATCGCAGTAGTGAAATGCTGCAGTTTTCTGCACCACCACCTTTCCAGGTCCGTCAAAATCCATCATTTTATCATATAACTGAAATTATATGACAGTTGGTAAAGCTGCGAATTGAAATAGGACTGCTATACTAACGTCGGCTTCCACCATCTGATAAAGTTGAATGATAGATCGAGTTCACGCCTTTTTAAAAAAAGATGTTATCTTGCTGCACTCAAGTTTTCAGTTGCAAATATGACAATTTAGAGATCCTAAAATATAAGAATTTAAAATGGACTGTATTTTATATAATTTACAGGGATTGTGTTGAATATGACAATAGTAGGTAGATGTCATGATGATGTCATGGAATTATTTAAAAAAGAAAAATACATTCATTTGCATTATTTTTCATTAACAGTTAACTAAAATTTTATAACTGTGATAGCTCTAATCACAAAAAAAAACAAACATGTATTATTAGTTATATTTTAACATGAAGCTGAAAAATAACAAGGTTCATTGTAAGCCACAGCTAAAAAGCTGTTAATTAACCTTTTTTAAAAAGTCGATCTCAACTGACAAAACTGTGCTCACATCCTGCCATTGTGCAGAATCTTTTTAAAGAAATGATTTAGAAAGCATCAGTGCATGGCAGATGTTCCCTCTTTTGCAAAGGACAAAAAAGGGAGGGAAAAGGAAAAGGATAAAAGGGGTTGGTACATTCAGTAAGGAATCAGGGAATCGGACACAGCACCGGCTTGCTCATGAGCAGATTTTACGTGCAAAAAGCAGCTGCAAAGACGTCTTTGAGCTTCCTTGGGTTCATAAATTTTAAACACATGTAAAGTGTAAATGTGCTCAGTACGTTAAAACAGTTTGAAGTGTGCAACGGTCTGAGCATCGCTCGGCCATTCCAGCATGTCCAACATGTGACGTTCATTCATCATTGTTTGACCATTTACTACCGCGTCTTAGCTGACAAGTAGCACGCCAAGGTTGGAAATGTTCAAACGTTTACGGCCTTCTTAACTCACTTGCTATGGTAGCTACATTAGCTGCTAATTTGGCTCATCTTCTTTCCTATTTATCTGCCGATTGAGCACCAGACTGCCAACCAGGCTGAACTTTACTTTTACAGAGGTCTGTGACTGCCACAATGCAGTATTTGCTATAGGGGCAAAATGATCATTTCAGTGTCCGTGGTAGTTTTACGTTAAATATCTAAATTTCGATGTCAGGTAGGGTTCTGAATGCCTAAATGTTGTTGATTTAAAGGATTGCTGAAGCCGCTAATCTTGCATATCTGTTGTCTGAAAGGATTTAAGATGTTTCCAAAACCATCCTAACTGGCATTTGCATTTATTTTCCCTGGAACAAGACTACAACACTGAGTTTCCAAGAGGAGAACACATCCTGTTCTGGTACAGCTGTCCATTAGAAATAAACTAATCCGTGTGTACGTTTTAGACCAAAAGATAGAGGTGAGCTTGGTGTTGCACTTTTAATAATTAACTTTTATTAAATAACTCGTTTAAAAACAAAACAGCGAGAAAAAAACCCCCAACTTTAAACAGATTTGAAAATGAGTTGTAAAATATTTTGAGCCCCACATTTTAAAATCATTATTCTGAGTTATAATTTTTTAAAAATATTCTTTTTAGAAATGTTTAGCAATTACCTGAACTTCTGAGTTTGGATCGACTGGCTGCAGGCTGAACCAGTGCTCCTTTCCGCTGTATTTACATAGATCATCCTTCCGGATTGACACTTTGCCTGAAATAACAGAGACATACCAATAAACCCCCCCCATCACCACCAGCACCACCACACCCACTCTGATAAGAACGTTTACATGTTTCTGGTGAAAGAGACTTACCAACAGGCAAGTCCCTTTGGAAAACGCCCTTGGAATAAACGTAAAAGGATAAACACTGAAATGGCCGCGGGATCTCGAAGTAGAAGTCCTCGCCATAGAAGGGGCTGTAAATAAAGCAGAAAAAAAAAACTATTATCTTTTTTTTTATATGGTTGGATGAGAAAGATCTGACACCATTTAAAATCAAAAATACTCACTGCATTTATAAGAATGGTAAATACACACTATAAACATGTTCTTTCCTTCCAATCTGGCTCTTGATTCCTTGATTTGACTTATCAAGTATAAGTTCACTTATCACTTGTCATTTTTATCTCAGTATTTAGTGACAGAACAAATTGTTAGTGACTTATTTTAACCAGTGATTGCTATTAATAAAAGAAGCACAGCAAAAACGACAACCATCAAACTGATGTTTAAGTGCACAGGTTCATCCAGATGATCCAACCTTATTCTGTACAGACTAATAATGAAATCACCAAATCAAAAACATCACAGAATATATTTCTTTTGAGTTTCAACGATGACACTAACTTGGATGGAGGAAATAATGTAGGGGAAAAAAAAATAAAATTTCAAATCAAGTAGTTGTTTTTGTGTTTAAGACTAATTCAAATAAATATATGAGATATAATAACCACAGAAAAATGTAGTGGAAATGGAGGAATATGATCAGAGGGAGGACATCACAGCATGTCCTTATGACTCAGATAGTGAGAAATGTTTTGGATACATTGAGGTTTCTGTCACCATTACCATCCACTCCCCTAAAACCTTTGTGGTCATTGTCTGTACATGTGGCTGAGTGTATAATCCGTGCAAGACAACTACACCATGTAAATCTAAGGACTATGACATGCTGAACAATCATTTTGAAATCTTTATAAGAAAGAATTTGAGGAAAAATAAAAAAAAAAAACGACCTTGCCGGTGTATAGACAGTGGAAAGAGACCTGAAGCCCTGGAAAACTACAAAACGAGGATAAACGCAAAACTCCAAAGTTTTAAACATCATGAGCTACAGTTGGGCAAAAAAGTAATTAGTCAGCCACTGGTTGTGCAAGTTCTCCTACTTAGAAAGATGAGAGAGGTCTGTAATTTTCATCATAGGCACACTTCAACTATGACAGACAAATTGAGAAAGAAAAGTCCAGGAAATCACATCGTAGGATTTTGAAATAATTTATTTGTACATTATGGAGGAAAATAAGCATTTGGTCAATAACAAAAAAAAAAAAAAAAGATTTCTGGCTGTCACAGACCACAAACAACTACGGCCAAGACCAAAGAGCTACTGAAGGACACCAGGAAGAACATTGTAGACCTGCACCAGGCTGGGAAGTGTGAGTCTACAATCGGCAAGAAGGTTGGTGTGAATAAATCAGCTGTGGGAGCAACTGTAAAAAGATGGAAGATATACAAGACCACTAATAATCTCCCTCGATTTGGGGCCCCATGCAAGATCTCGTCCTGTGGGGTCAAATGATCATGAGACCGGTGAGCAAAAATGAATGACCTGCACATTGCTGGGACCAAAGTGACAAGGCCACCATCAGTAACACACTACGCTGAGAGGACTGGACTCAAATTCTGCAGGTCCAGGCGTGTCCCCCTGCTTAAGCCAGTACATGTCCAGGCCCGTCTGAAGTTTGCCAGAGACCATATGGATGATCCAGAGGAGGATTGGGAGAATATCATGCGGTCAGATGAAACCAAAATAGAACTTTTTGGTAAAAACTCAACTTGTTGTGTTTGGAGGAAGAAGAATGCTGAGTTGCATCCCAAGAACACCTACTGTGAAGCATGGAGGTGGAAGCATCATGCTTTGGGGCTGTTTTTCTGCAAAGGGGACAGGATGACTGATCTGTGTTAAGGGAAGAATGAACGGAGCCATGTATCATGAGATTTTAGGCAAAAACCTCCTTCCATCAGGTAGAGTATTGAAGACGGAACGTGGCTGGGTCTTCCAGCATGACAATGATCCCAAACACAACGTTTGGGCAACAAAGTTGTAGCTCCGTAAAAAGCATTTCAAGGTCCTGGAGTGGCCTAGCTCGTCTTCAGACCTCAACCCCATAGAAAATTTATGGAGGAACGGGCCAAAATACCAGCTGCAGTGTCTGCAAACCTGGTGAAGAGTTACAGAAAACATTTGACCTCTGTCACCGCCAACAAAGGTTATGTTACAAAGTACTAATTTGAACTTTGTTATTGGTCAAATACTTACTTTCCATTAAAATTTGCAAATAATTCAATCTATCTAATCTAACAATGCGATTTCCTGGATCTTTTTCCAGTTTTGTCTCTCATAGTTGAAGTGTACCTATGATAAAAATTACAGATCTCTCATCTTTCCAAGTGGGAGAACTTGCACCATCAGTGGCTGACTAATTACTTTTTTGCCCCACTGTACAATGCTGCATAACGTATCCTCACAGCAAAAGTGATGGATATCTTCTACTCAGCATGCTTGGTAGGTTCTGGCAGAAAATCTGACGGCTCAAGCTTCTGTAGCTTCTGTAGCACAGCAAACAGTTCATGAACAAAGAAACAATTTGATCTTTGTTTAACCAAATATGGGTTAAGCACCACCCCAGAAACATGTGCAACAGCCTGAAAAAAATATTTGTCTTGATAAAATTTATATTATAAAAAATTCTTATATACACACACACACACACACACACACACACACACACACACACACACACGAACTGTGAAATACTTACGAGCAAGGAAATCTCACGACTAAAAAAAATATATAAATATAAACACATTCTCACTACCTTGTGGTGTTTCATATCATGTCAAAAACTGGGAACCTTATTTTGTTGCACCACCCCAAAGAGACAGAGGAAGAAAAAAAAAAAAAACGATGTCACAAAAATGACTAAATATTCAGTCTGGACTCCGGGACACACCACAATTTTTGAGACCAAAAGGTTTCTGGTGCTCAGAAACCCTGGAGCACCACAGAGCACCAGAGCACCGTTTGTCTTCAACCCCTCACACTTCCACTACGCTTGTCTTGTAACCACCGGAAACACTCAGATGTCTCCACAGCTGGTGGACTGAGTCCGTGCTGGACAGCAGGATGAGCACAGTCAACTGGGTGGTCCGCTTTGTAGCCTGGTGTTGGACAAATCTGCTCATCTTGAACATTTTCATGGAAAACGAGACGACTGGTAATAAACAGAAGACGATTTTTACTGACAACACTGAGGCTGTCTACCAGAACAGTAAGATGACTGACAATCATCTCACCGGAAGCTCAGACAGCAGCGCTGCAGCAGTGCTGGCTGTTTCTGTCGTACATTTGTCCCTGCATAAACAACCAGTCAAATACAAACACAAGTAAGTAACATGCTCTGAAACAGTCCCACCCCCTTTATGATATTGCGTTAGCTACCTCTAACCTTGTAGCCACACTGTGAGTGGCTAAAAAAAGTTCAAGTGTGGAGATTCATTGACAAAAGAATTGCTGTCATTACTACACACAGGAGCTACAATTCAGTTTGACAATGCTTGACGTCACCTCATTCACAGTGAATGGACAGCGATACTGAGCGTGCGTCTAGTGCATACGCGTGAGTTATGTCCTTAGATGCAACAAGACACTGCATATCTTCTTGGAGCCTGTGGTGAAGGGTGTCATTTTTCTATGCAGTCATCTGTTGAGGCAGAAACTGTACAAACTGATAAAGAAGGCTGTTTCTGTGCTTGAGCCCTCTCTGAGGCCACAGAACAATGTTGCACAAGCTTCCTCCACACGTGTGTATAGTGGTTTGCATGGCTGCCTTCCAACCAGTTGACCTGGGATCGAATCCCAGTCAATGCAATGTTTTTGGGGGAGTGGCCATCCAGTGCCTAGGTGGGCTTGGGTCTTGGGTCTTTAATTTATCTTCCTTTTCTTGTCCATAAATATACCAAAGATTTAATCTTAAATTTGGGTTTTATAAAGTATTCCTGAGTTCAATTCAATTCAAATTGTAACATCAATACAACAGACAGAAACTCTATAATCTAAACTTGGTGGTTATTAAATTAGTGTATGTAAAAGGATAAAAACAAATTTTTTTTTTTAAAGAGCAATTAAGCATGTGTCTTTTAGCCAGGGCTGAAAGATTATTTATTATTGTACGTATTTTGCTACTCTCTGAGGCAACCTCTGAACATACGCCGACATCTGTAAGCACATTATAGGTAACAGTAAAATGAATGAGGCGCACAGATGCCATTCAAAAAATATATATACGTTGAGAAATGAACTTAAGCCTGACTTTCAAACGTTCTATCGCAAATCAAATTATAATTGCAGTAACTGTCAGAAATACTGCAGTTAGATATTTCCCCCCCAAAATTTTCAGGCCTACTTATGGATTCATACATTTGATATACATTTACTTAAATTCAAAAAGTGTTTAATCAAGATCAGGAAACTGGTATATTAAAAAAAAAAAAAAAGTCAAATAAATGATGGCTGAGAATCTGGTACTACGGCTCTTCAGCTCCCACGCTACATTTTTGCTCTGCAGTTTCTGCGTCTCAGATATCTTGCCTGACACTTTCACACAGGGCTTGGCCAACGCATGCAGTGAACACCCACACATCCTCCTCAACATCACAAAAGTATGCACTTGTACGCCCCTCACTCTCCCTGTACAGATTCAAACGTACACCCACGAAACTACCTTTCCCTCTGTTGTCATCCTGGTTTCCAAACAACTCAAACGGTAGGTAGAGGCTCTTGACCACAGCTGTTTGAGCATGTCTACTTTATCCTTGGGATTAGCTGCAATTAAAGCTTCCATGCAGCCTTTCAGCAATTACAGACGGGAGGCAAATACAGCAGACATGAGTCAAGTACTGCAGAAGAATCAGATAAACAGTGGTCCCAATCTGAATGATTATTAGATATAATGAACAGGTTATGTTTAATCACAGTGAAAGAGAAAGACAAAGGAGAGAGGGGGAGGACACACTTCCTGTACACAATAAAGTCCTGAACGACTTCATTGTCTGAATCACTACGAAGAGTAATTAAACCAAGACTGTTGTGAAATACCTTAGAAAGCCAGGCCCATATTAACAACCTGATGTACAACAAATTGGACCTGTGAGTAGCTTCCAATAATTTGTGATACATCCGAACCCAAGATTCCATCTAATTCCAGGTTTCTACTGAAACCAGATTTCCATGGGTTTCCGTACCCTTCTCTGAACTTCTTGTAAAATGTAGCCAATGTTTTTCAGGGAATCAGCATTCCCTCTTAAATATAAAAAGTCCTCTTAAATATGGATTTAAGAGGGAAACATGTATTCAGAGCTTTTAAACTAATATATATATATATATATATATATATATATATATATATATATATATATATATATATATATATATATATATATATATATATATATATATATATATATATATATATATATATATATATATATATATATATATATATATATATATATATATATATATATATTTTTTTTTTTTTTTTTTTTTTCCTTCCCTTTCTTGTCAGTATGGACATCATGCACACGATGTATGTACGATGCACACCGAAATTGGATCTCTGCTTTTAGCCCATCAACGAGTTTCACTAGTGAGCAGTGGGGCTGCTAGAACCAGCGCCCGGGGAGCAATTGGGAGTTAAGGGCCTTGCTCAGGGGCCCCCAGTGATTTACCATTGTGGGCAGCCCTGGGCTTGAACCTGGGTCCTCCACGCCCACCACTGTAACCACTAGGCCATGACATGAATTAAGACATGACAGAATTAAGCGCTGTTGTTTCCACATGACATGTAGCAATTCAAATTTATTTTACATTTGTTTGCTTTATTTGACTTTTATTTGTAAAACAAACTTTAGAAAAAGAAAAAGTAGAAAGAAATGTCAAAAGGCAAAATTTAAAACTGTAATATTAAATGCCAGAAGATTAATCACCTGCTTGAAATCCAGAGGAACTTTTACTTCATATATTTTGCTTGTGATTATCAACTTTGCATGTTATAATTATCACCAAGCCGATACAAGCAACATTTAAAGTAAAAATCCTATGTTAAATATTATTAGTTCTCAGTTTAAGTACAAGAGATTAACATGACTTTACACTAAAATAACCAATCCTAAAACAAAACGATCATGGACTAAAAGACAGAAGTAAAAACAATAGCAAATGACCCTATAAACTGTTAAAAGAAATCAATCAATATATGGAGTGGCAAAGCATTAGTTAAAGAATTACAGCTACTCCTCAGATTTGTGTTGTGCTAGAAAAACTTAAACTGGACAGCTTGAAAAGTAGACTACATATCTTCAACTTTAACAAAAATTCACTAGTGAACTCAAAATTACGCTGGAGAGGAAATTACACAAACAACACGCTAAAACATGAAACCTCTGCTTCCATATGAACAGGAAGATGTTTGGATTTCTTTGATAACGTTAAACATTTACTACAACTGATGTGTGAAATGGCTTATGTGGACAACGGTTTTGACATCAGGAGCTTCTGAATGAAAATGTGGCTGTTTTCTTTAATATATTGTACATTTGTTATAACAAACATACTACTCTGTAAGACATCCTGGTTTCCCAGTTACATTTCACACTATATGTTAAAGTTTATCATTTCAAATATGCAAGTTTGCTGTATAATATAACACATTTCCCTTCCCTATAACATGCAGTGTTTGGGTTTCACAGCCTTAGATCTACACAACATGTAGAGCAAAGGTGTCCATTCAGACAAACGCATGTTTGCCAAAATATGCCATGCAGTTAGTAACTATACGGCACACTGCTGAGCTTGCTTAAATGTTTTCAAAAAGAAATAAGACAAAAAACTGATTGGGATTGAAACTTTAATCAACATCACAATCTGGCCTACCTGACGCTTTTATCCAACACCTTGGTGCGAAACACTTCCTCCTGATCCAGACTTATGGTGCAAAATGTACAGAGATCCCTTTGTCGATTTGGACCCGAGACCGGACCCAGATTCTTAGCTTCACCTGTGACACCAAAAGGAAACCATCACAATCACAGTCCCCATCCATACAATGACAATAACAAGGACATTTCTTAAAGCAGCACAAAGGAGAGTTTGCAATTTTTAGCACTTTGGGTCCCCACGTGAACGTGGTGTACATGCTTTTACAACACTGTCTAAGATTTGTTTTTATTTGATCTCTTTCCTGGTCATCCTCTGATTCATGAAGGTAATTATAGAAGAGAAAATGAGTCAGTCGAGACGTCGAGAACTCTGTCAAGATGTCCATTGTAGTTCAGGGAGCAAGCTTCATCGATGTGCACTGATGTGCACGTACCAGGATAGGATTCCTATGTTACTTTGGCTGGTTTTTGCCAGCAGCAGTGACGAAAGACACTTTCATAGCTTACCAACGCTTCCAGGAAGTAAACCAATGTTCCTTTAAATGAAACTGAAACTGATGTTTTAATGTGAAGAAAAGTCCTTGGTGCTACTTTAATTACTATAACGTCCTTCAATCCAAAGCTTTTCATCAAACATGTGTCCCACTGAGGTTGCTTTAAACGTGCTATAAACAAACATTAATTTGACTTGAAGTTTTGAAAACAGAAATTAGATATTTTCAAGTTTCAATTCTTAAAAAAACAAAAAAAAAAAACTTCCATCCTTTCATTTCGTAACTCACTGCAGTAAAACAAAGCAAGTACAAAAGTCAGACAGCTCTAAAAATCAAAGTTAATTCCACATTTCAATCACAAATTGAAAAAAAGAAAAATGGGGCCCTGAAATTTAAATGAGCATCGTAGTTAGTGACTCAGACCCAGTACAACCAAATCTTGATATTCTAGTACTTATGCCAGCAATATCGAGAACACTTTTAAAGATTTCCTTTGATGTTTGACATCCTCATGCTCATTTGGGGACACAGCCAGTTGTCAGGGCAAACTGCAGAGCGGATGTACCCGAAGTAGGCTTGAGACTCTTATGTGGTTAAAAACATGAAACATTGACTTCCTCAGCATAACCAATGGTGACAGAACAGCGCTGATTCACAAATGGCAAACACCCTTATAATACACACCACTTCCAATACATCTCAGGCAGACTCAGATTTGTTACCATGGGGTTTTGGTGTAAAACATACACTTAACATGCAACAAATCACTGTCATATAAGCTAAACCCAAATTTTCAGAGCACCTAACAGTCTCACAAACGCTGCACTATCTGTAACGTCCCACTAAGTTAGAATTAGACTTGTGGCTGAAAGGAGCAGCAACAGCTTTGGATTTGAGTGTTGGATTGGTACCCTAAGCCCAGGTAGAGACCTCATTAAGAAAAGCCACCAGTGAGATCAGCTTTTTAAACAGGCTATTAATAATGGAGTAAAGCTAATCTTAGTATTAGTCACTGGTTATCGGTACGCTTGCACCAGGATGACCCTGTGGGTGTAGAGCACGCATACGAACAACCACAAACACATATGGCACACTTTAGTCAAGAAACCCTGCCGTCATCTCTTCCACAACCCTTCCACAAAACAGACACATGTAACCCACTAAAATCCATGGCCTGAGGGTAAGGAAGAAAGTTTAAACAATACAATTCTTAGCTGAGGATTGTCTAGTCATTGCTAAGTGAGAACTAAGCAACTAGATCCAGACATAAAAGTACACAGAGCAGGGAAACACTGTTTTAAGAACTCACTGTCACAGAATGCCACATCCACTGATGTATGCTAAAGGAAAAAGGCCAAATGTGAACGAGGAAGAACGAAGTTTCGCAAGACTGCATATGAGTTACAGGCCATGATAGTTCCTCAATTTTGTTCTGCTTACTGTTTTCTCATTAATTCATAGTAGTGAAACTGACATTTGCCTTCTTATTATGTTGCCTGCCTGTGTATACAAGCTTCACAACACAGCCAACATTTACCCGACGGTAAATTCATACTGTTAAGGCAGTTCAACAGCTGCTTATGACCGGGTCCATCCCTGCTTTACAAACAAAATGTTTATCAAAAAGTCTAACATATTTAAGGCAACATTATTTAATTCAAGCAACCGTTTTCAGCTGCAGCTTACTGTAATTTCTTGAGATGACAGCAATGATATGATTATCATCAGAAACCCTTACACTAAGTGAGTGGTTGGTGGAAAAGTGTGTGCGGTCTAATTGATGAGTGTGATCAAATCTTCTGCTAAATATTCATAGCATTAAAAAGGAAACTCGTTCAGCTTGTGTAACTGGAATATCCAAATGTAAGCAGATAGTGAAACTTTAAAGAGAGCAGAAAAAGACATCTTTACATAAACAGGCACCTAGTGGCTCAAGAAGTGTTTTACATTAAAGTCTGTGTTTCCAATTTAAATTACTGCTTAAAACGTGTTTATGATGACGAGCCATTTTCTTGAACAAGCAAAATGTATGATTCTTTCGTCCCTTTTTCTTTTTTTTTTAATTTTGCCTAAATCTTCTATGTTGACTCTAATGTTGATGAATAAAAATGTAAATGTTTTAAGAATAACAGAGAGTGGAAGCTTGCTAAGAGATTGTAGACTGTGCTTAAAATCAGTCAACATTATAAATACAAGAGAAAATACTCCGCAATTACTAAAATCACAAATTTAACATCAATTTCATGTACTGCTATTGACTTTAGGTTTTCACGTTATTATTTCCAATTTTCCAAATATGGTAGTAACATAGTATAAAAACAGGGTTAATAATCACCTAGTATAATAATATTAAGAGTAATAACTGGAGCATTAAAAAAAAAAAAATATATATATT
>CM026201.1:14219697-14375594 GCA_014839995.1 Xenentodon cancila | reverse complement strand
ACTTCCCCTATTAGGATTTGGACCACTGAAGTTATCGTTCGTGGCAATTGCAGGGGCACTACCACTGTGAACCTAAACCAATAGACTACAACATAACACAATGCCAGAACCAAAAAAATAAATAAATACACCAGCTGTGGTCTTTGTGAAGCAATCCTCTCTGCCCGTCCATCTGAGAATGGTTCCCAGGTCACTCAGTTTGTCTATTGAAATTATTCACATGTGTAAAACATCCAAGATGGTTGCCAATTATCACGGTAGTGCACATAACAGGGACGAGCAAAGTTTCAGACACTGTAGACTGTAAAGTAAAAACACAAAGCTTCATACCAAGAACAGTTGGTGAAAGACAGCAAATGCCCTAGAGAAATAACTTGAGAAATAAGAAATAATTTAATTAATTTCCCTTTGGGGAACAATAAAGTAGTCAATTAAACTGATATATTGGCACATGTGACACTGATATGATTTGGGGTGATTAAAAAATGAATCAATATCGGTGCCATCGACAAAGCCTTATCTTTGGTACAGATTCCAAAATGCTACTTTCATTCATTTCTACACTAACTTACTAATGACCATTTTACCATACACGATGTAGTAGTTTCCAAAGATTAACAAATTACAGAATGTAGTTTAACTTCTGTTTAATCCCATTAGTCATCAATAGTTGTCTGCCCTTATTCTCTAATTGGTTTGTATTGCAGAGAAGTGAAGCTGGGGAGTGAGCGAGTAGAAATCCTGAGGAGAAGATAGCTGTCAAATCTCTCTACCGAGGTCTGCTTTTTAGACGGTTAAGGTTTGAATGAAATTACTTGCGTATAACATATACGATTCAGAGAGTCTTTGGGCGCCCTTTTATTTAGCTGTCAACAAAGGATGCAACTTAAGAAGCAATTCACTTCCATCATGGGTAAATCCAACACGACAAAAGGAAGAGATATTATTTGTCCAAAACACACCACAGCCCCAGAACGAACAACACGAACGTTGGGTGGAGTAATGCTGACAGTTTTTCCACATCAACTTGCTCTGCTACAGTGTAAAGAGTGTTAAAACAGTAGGGCAACTGCTTAACTACAAGTTACAAATAACAGAGTTTATTTTTACTTGATAAAAAAGCTATTCGATCGATGGCAAACAAGATATTTTCAATATAAAGTCCTACAAATAATCAAACCAGCAGGTTTACAAGAAAGTGGCTGAAAAACAAAAGAATGGCATTGATGGCAGTTTCCCCAGAACTGTACCTGCGAGAACAAATAGGCAAGAGCTTCTCACGGGTCAGGATAAAAATGACACCGAGTCAAACTAGGCTAAGCTGAGTCCTCTGAAAGCAGATCATTCCCAAAACCAGCATTCAGTATCCAAAAAGAAACATGTGGTAGTAATATGCACAAAAATAAAAAGAGCAGTACGTATGGTTTTTCAACCACAGACATGACTTCACTGTCTGTAGACAGAAGAGTTTTTGCACAATCAGCTCATGCAAACGGATTCAGATTTAACTGCAGATGTAAACGGGTGCAAAAGGGGAGAGAAGAAATTCCTGTGAAGGTTTATCAAACTCATTATACCCTAATTAAATTCTTAATGGGATAAAAATAAGTTTTACCATTCTGTTTAGACAGTTACAGTGCTTTCCTTAGAGGTCTGCATTATTTTCACGGAGCCTGGTAGATCATTCAGTAAAACTACATTAGGTCTCTACAACACCATATATGTTTAAAGACTAAACCTTTTTTTTTTTCACTGCTGTAAAAATATGAGTCAGAAACCTTAGTTTTTTGTTTTAATTTAACACCCACAAACTGCTAAGCACATAATGTAGAAAACTATTTTTTGTATTGGACTTTACTTTATCGTTGACGATAATTATTTTCTTCCTGGTATAATATCCCTGCTTGTTTAAGTTTAACCAGTAGATATTAAATTAATAGATGAAGCTCTAATTTCCAATGGAAGTGAGGGTTTGAGGTTTTCTGTTGACAATGTTTGAGTTTTTTTTTGGTTTGTTTTTTTTTGCCAAGTCACTTATAGTTTGTACCTCCATTTTTCAAGGGCTCAAACGTATTTGGACGAAATGACATGATTGTAAGCCAGAGGTTTCAATACCTGGATGAAAGTCCTTTGCAGTCACCGACGGCCTGAAGTCTGGTGTCTTTGGCATCCTTCACTTCTGAATTTGCCGTTTACTTGTGAGCCTTTTTTACCGTCCGTTTTGTCTTCAGTAACTGAAAAGCATGTCATGAGGTGACTGGCTTACCCATTGAACAGTAATCAACTAATTTTTTCTGATTAAGTAGTGATTTGCTTTTGCAGTATGTTTAAAGCCACCTGCACTGAGAAGCATCGTCCTATCAGTTTCGTAGCATTTGACTAAAATGACACTATAACCCTATACGCCTCAGAATTTATCTTACTGCTTCCGTCAGCCGTCACATCTGTGATGGAAATGCTGGTCTTAGCAATTCTATGACCTTCCTAATGAGTACAGTTGGTGCAGACTCATATTTTGTCTTTGAGAGTTTTGGCTCTGCTGTCATACACAGCTGCAATGACCTATTATGACAATCATTTAGTGTTTAGTCTTAATCATTCTTGTGTTGTTCAAATTACTGTGCATCTCATTTTTCTGTGTCACTTCTGCATTGAGGCTCCTAACGTACATTTTGACTCGCTTGCATGCAAATTATGTATCAAATCTACTGAACTTGGACCATCTGTCACGTCTTTATTGTTAACTTAATGCACTCAGTTTCAGCCCAGATAGTCACCCAGGTGGTTAAACATATAATACAGAGCTGTTCATAGTTTTTTCCACAACATAACCTATGAACTCCAGTGAGCCCATCCCATAAACTGCCTCCACCGTGTTTGACACATGATGTGGTATGCTTTGGATCATTACCTGCTCCTTTATAGTTTTCTCTTTCCACCATTGTGAGACAAGGTCATCCTGGTTTCAGCTGTGCTGCGTATCTGATTCACAACACGGGAGGCTTCTTTAGATTTTCTGTCAAAGTCTAATCTGGCTTTCCTGTTCTTGAATGGTTCCAGGGGTTTGCACCTTGACGTAATTCCTCTGTATTTACATTATGAATGCACGTTTTTGATTGTAGACTTTGACAATGATATGCCTACATTCTCAAAATATTCCTGACGTCTGCTAATGTTGTTAATGAGTTTAACTTCAAAGAGGAAGTAAAACCCCTTTAGTTGGTCCACGATGGCCCTCCAGGCCTTGTGATGTTTGAGCTCACCAGTGTTTCTGTATTTTAAGAATGTACCAAAACGTCACTCTGACCACATCTCAAGTTTTTGCCATCTATTCTATGGATATGATTTTTCTTTTTCAACCTACCGATGATCTCCTTCACTTACACTGAGATGTCCTCAGACTTCACATTAGTATCTCCCATCAAACAGCTGCTAAATGCCAAGTCAATAACTGATAAACTCCAGACTTTGTATCTGCTTGATTTGTCTTGAAATAATGAGGGATGGGCCACATCTGGCTAGTTAAGTGTTGTTAGATTAATATTTTCCATCACATGAAGTTTTTTTCAGTCTACATTTGAACCCCTGAAAATTGACGTCCTTTGCTTGTAATTATTGTAATTCCTAAATGGTAAATAGCACATTTTTCAAAAACCCTTTTAAGCTCTACATTCTGATCATCTCATGATATTTTTTCCTCAAATCTGTTGTAGGAGTTTATACAGACGAAAGCCTAAACTCTCTCACTGTCTTAATACTTCTGGACCTAACTGAATCTCATACCATTTTTTTCTGAGATGCACCTTGCCATCTAGCCTTGATATCACAGCCAGGTTCGGTTCAAATACACTGGAAAAAGTGAACAGGCCTCCGTGCCGCTGTTGCTCAGTGATCTCAGCTGCGGCCTATAGAGACGCTTATCAACAGGGAAGCAAAGACTGCAGTACAAGGCTGAGTAGGCCTCATACCAAGCATTCCTAGCATAGAAATACAACCATCCCTCGGAGCACTTATGTTCTTGCTGTAATAAGCACTCATATGTGGAGTTGCCTACCAAAATGTTTCTGTGCGAAAGGTCTAGCTGGGCCCGTCTCTGGTGCAGTAGAAGTCTCTGAGGTGTCTGTTTAGGAGGAGAAGAGGAGAGCGACTGCCTGGACACCGTTCTTCCTTTGGCCTAGGTCAGGCCTTCACCATCTTCCCTCGTCCTTGCTGTCGGTGAATTGTGGTTCTGGCAGAGATTCCCAGTTCCTGCTGTGCAAAGTTGCCTTCTGGAGGCTGCTGTCACTGCTGCGTCACTCCCGCTGCATCACTCACCCGCAAAGAAGTGCCGAGGAGGAGGGGTGGTGTGGTGAATGTGTGGAGTACAGGGATAAGCAGAAAATAACGAGCACAGGTCTACACTACTCCAACAAACAAATGGATGAGGCTTCCGCCCCGCTTCAGTAAGAGGCCTAGTTGCTGCTTTGGTATTCAGGAAGTGAGTCTGGGAGACAGACCCTTTATTGTTACGTAATGAATATTTTTCCTCCAAGACCAGACTCCGCTGGGAAGGTGGTGTGAGTGGCTAATAATAGGCCATGGTACCAAGGAGTGAAGGTTGAATGCGGTCAGGTCTGATCACTCCAGCTCTCAGCTGACCAGAGGGATAGCTAAGATGTAGGGGATCGTTTATGGAGAAATAATCACATTTTATCATGTGCTGTTTTTGTTCCCTCTTAACTCACACTAGGAGTTTTAATATTTTATTTATTATACATATTTGACAAAAAGTAACAAAGACAGTACTTTATTATGCAGCAGTTTTCTTACCGTAGTTGTCTCTGATGCACTGAGGTATCAGCTCACTGAAGAAAAAAGAAAAACAGCATACCTTTGTATTATGTTACACTAGCTCGCCTGTGCAGGTTTCAAGTGAGGCAGAGCTGTTGTGGCAGATGCTCATGCAGACATATACGTTAGGTATCCATCCAGAACTAGCATGTGGGAGTGTTTAGGCCTGGAAAATGGTAGTAACCAGAACTACAGCACTTGTTTTGCACACGTTACCCAAAGGTTGTTCGCCTGGTCCTCCTCCTCCTACCATCTGATTGAGGTTTTCACTACCATGTGGCTCCCTCTGCTGTTGTACTGCATGAGCACAGCACAGAGATGATCCACGACGCATTTGGGTTGGAGGGCGAGGCGAGTGCTGAGGACCTTCAGCAGGGGGCGCAACAACAGCTCACTGGCAAGTGTAAACAGGAAGTATGCAAGCTTAAGTTCACCACTGACCTTAAGTGAAGTCAGTGGGACGCTATTATTTAAGGACTTTTTGCTTTTGCTGTAATCTTTTTTTTTTAAATCATATCGTACCACTTCATCACTCAGGAAACATTATCAGACTCTATATTTTGTATTAGTTAGTTAATGTAATGGCTGAATGTATTCATCCCAAAGGGAAATCGAAGTCCATCCATTATCACGGGGGTCTGTCGGAGCCTATCCCGACGCATATCAGGTGAAAGGCAGGGGTACACCCCGGACAGGTCGCCAGTCTATCCAGGGCCACATACAAACAACCAATCACACTCACATTCACACCTAGGGAGAATTTAGAAAGATCACTTAACCTACCCTGCATGTTTTTGGACTGTGGGAGGAAGCCGGAGTACCCGGAGGGAACCCATGGAAGCACGGGGAGAACATGCAAACTCCACACAGAAAGACCCACCGGGCCGGGAATTGAACCGGGAATCTTCTTGCTGTGAGGCAACAGTGCTAACCACTAAGCCACTGTGCTGCCCGGGAAATCGAAGTGTTGCGTTGTATAATAATGTAAAACAAAACTAGAATCAAAATAAATCAGTAAAATTTGCAGTAATTGTACAGAACCATTATGTTAAGCTGTTGGAGCAGGCAGAATAATTTCTGGTACAGTTTCTTTTTGCAGCAAAGCTCAAGAACCCTCTGAGTGAAGATACTGGTATTTTATCAACATATTGCAGGGAGGATGTACAGTTTTATTAATAATGTCGCTACTGCACGCTTACAGAACACGTTAATGCAACATCTTGCTCCGAAAGCTTTCATAGGAGGAATTAACAATCTGCTCTGTTAATTCTTGTTGTCAGTGTTGTGAACACCCAGCTAATATAGTCCTCTATCAGCTCCACCTCTTCTCCAGGATGGAAAACGTGTTTGACGTCCGGCCCCTAACACCTACCGTTGTCTCTTTTGTTGTGTTTTTACTCAGTATGAGGAGATTGTTCCCACATTGTGTCACAAAGTGACAGCCTGTCCATCACTGACATAACTCATAAAAGGAGAGTCCTCTGAGTATCTGCAGAGACCAGGAGTCTCGGTTGTGCTGAATCTTGAACCTAGTGAAAACTTCTTCATCTCATTAGCTCTTGCCAAGCGTCCAATCAGTCTGCTCTCCCTTCAGTTTGAAGCCTCTAACCTTTTTTATAACACGAACAAGCATCATTTTCACCAGTAATATTATGCAATGTCTTCTCTGAAACATACTCAACATGCAAATATATATAGATATTTTTTTTAAATCCAAAGTGTCACTAAATCGTATAAAAAAAAACACTAACTGGCTATGTGACCAAGATTACGTTTTATGGTATGTTTTTTCTTTTAGATGATACAATGACACATTAATTCACTGAAAACACATGCTGTTGTTTTACAAGCGCTAAATTAATTCTAGCATTTATATAAAATCTGTAGACAGTTGTTCTGAAATAGTGGAACAGTTTAGGTCTTTATTGTTTTTACTTGTTTAATGCCAATTTTGTGAAAGAAGGTGAAAAAGGTCCTCCTCCAGCCCGTGACATTGGCTAAGCCCTCCATGTCACTGGTAAATCCAGCACAACAATTCCTCACATGCTGCTCCCAAAATTTCTCAGAGTAGCAGAGCTGGTTCAGTTCCGTCAGAACACAAGACAGAAGTGTGGTTATTAATGTAAAACGAGCACAAACATATACACTGGAGAAGCAGAAAGAAAACAAGCTATTGCATTACGTCTTCATGATCCAATAAACAAAATATGGGGCAATAAACATTTTGGGACTCTTACCCTTCTAAATCTGTGTGACACCTGTGCCAAATGTGTTATATCTTTCAGCTCAAGGTAGGACAGGATTCTGAGTAGGACGTCGTCGGGTAAGCGCTCCAGATAATCAAACTTTCCCTGGCAAAGGGAAAGTGCGTAGTCCAGGATCCTCTGGCCAAAAACAGTTCTGACTTCATCTAAAGAGAGCAAGTGGCAAAGCAAAACCTAGGCATCACTGAAGCAAATATGTTCTCTACCATAAACAACAGTAAATCTCAGATTAAAATGTTGGAAATGTTTTCATCTCTCAAGGCCCCAATGTAATGAGGTTTATAATCTTACGCTGAAGCATTTTCTGATGTAAGAAATCTTCATGAGATGTCTTCAGCTGTTTAGGTGGAGCACCTCTACTTTCAAGTCTCAAAGAAATCTTCCACGAGGTCCAAATCACCTTAAATTAAAGAAATAGAAAAAAAATAACCATCCTTTTTAAAGGTACAACTTCATTAATGAGCTATCAGAGGGTGAACTTAGACTATTCTACTTGTGAACCAGATACAAATACTCAACCTGATTCCTGGTGATCACTATTTCAAACGCATCTTTTGAGGGTGCTGGACCTTGACCATTAATTTGAAACAGTTGCTCCCCGAGCAGAGACGCCATTTTGGACGCAGCACTGTAACCATGACAACTGGAAAGCAACTAAACGCATTTATTCAGCAGCACAGCAAACTGTTTCGAAGACGTTTCTACAGTGACCTAACATAAACCGGTAATGCTGGACGTAACGTTTATCAACAGAGGTAACTTTTATTTTTGTGTATTAGTAGATGTGGTGGTGGTGATGGTAGGTGCTCACGACCTAGCGGATTGATACTCAATATTTGTGATATACTAATGTTACAAACACATGCAACATTAAAACCCCGGTATTTATAACAGAGCATCACACTCGGTGCGCCCGGCAGCGTTGTTGTCTCACAACAAGACAATACAAAAAAAAAATCAGAACTAACTAGTTCCCAAGCGGATGAATCACGCGGATGTATATTGCAGTTGTAGGCCGCTCAGCTGATGTGAAGCTAGCAGTGGTGGAGAGAGAAAAGAGGAGCTGGTGCACTGTCTGTTACAACTACAACACTGGAACAAATAGGTAACAACATTATGTCAAAGGTGGATTTTTTCACATTGACATCTCAGCCAACAGTCATCAGGACTTTTGAGATTGTTCAATGTCGATTGAATTGAGTAGAATTATATTTCAGCATTGCGAAAAAATATCTCGAATCCCGTTCCTGCTTTCCTGTTTTTGTGTGTGTGGCTCTAAAATGCATCAGAGGCCATTTCTTTTTGCCCACTTAGGGTTACCACGCTAGCTTACTAGCTGGGTGACTCATTAACGTTGATAAAATTTTGATAAAAAAAAACAAACACTCAAAACACCGAACTTGTGATTTGTAGTTAACGAGTCTTATTCGTGGTAGAATCTCCACGAACCGTCCCCGTCGAGCTGGCAAAGCGCTGAGCAGTGGAAACAAGGCTCGCCGATATCGATGAGCTCGCTGCCCCAACGCTCTTGTTTGATTTAACGTCGCTAAACGTAACCTGCGTGACTGCCCTGCGGTGGCTAATCGGCACTGATGAGGTTTGTGCTTTTCTCACTCGGACAACGAGCTGCACTTAAACCAGCCAGTAACTTGTCTAGTCAACTACTACGTTTTTTTTGTCTCTTCTTAGTGCTGGTGCTTCTCGTCATTGAAGAGCCATTCTGTGTGTGTGTTTTTTTTTACTAAGCTAAGCTAGTATTAGCTTGCTAATAAGTAACTGGCCTCGGTGGCTGTTAACGTGACCGATATAGTAAACGTTTTTTGGATTAAATTCTTTACACTATTTGGGCTTGGGTTTTTTTCCAAACTCAAAACAAGAACCATGTGCTTTGTTGACACGTTGTTTTTGTCAGACAGCTTAATCTGCCTGGCTAACAGAAGGTAAAAACCATAGACTGTGGTGCAGTTGGCCTCAAGTCCGCTTAGAAAACCTCGGCGATTCTGGACGTAACTGTTATATTTGTGCGGACGGCGTGTCAAGTGAATCTGTGTTGAAAGCTGTCGGTTTGACAGCGGTGTAATTCGGATTTGATGTCCCCGTCAGGTATTTTAGAAGGTGAGCTTAGCCCGCGTCTGCAATCTGTCTTTTAGTTGGTTTCTCCCTTTTAACTTGCTGGTTTTACTAGTGTGTCATTGTGTCTCGAAGACCAACTTGGTTAGCTGATGTAGATTTGCCCCTTAGGCCGATAGATACACGGCATCCGAACGACAGTCCTGTCGATGCTGCCATTTTCGGTATGTTGCTAATCTCAAGTAAACGTAATAGTAATTTTCCCTTTTTGTGTAACCGTCTGCGGGCCGTAGAAAGGATAAACGCCGATTCGTGTCACAAACAAAATACGAGGTGGCTGTCAAATGTGACGATTGGATAAGTGTCTTAATAGGTCGAAACACCGGTACGACAACTACGCACTTCAGTGTAAGCAGTGCTATATTAGCCGTCGTAACTTTTAACTGTATTCAGGTGTACAATCAGCACTCTTGCGGTCTGTTCGCATTTTCTTATTCGTGGTCTAAAAGTCGGGACCTTCGAATTTGGCGTGATGGTTTTTATTTTAATACGAATGTATTCGTGTAGATGCGACTAAGCTGCTGTCAAAATGTATGGGACTAGCTGTGAGTAGCTTAACATGCTAACTGTAGTCGAAGGTGGTGTAGAAAACTACGTCAGAAATGCAGGCCTCTGTGAATCAAGAGTACAAAAACTGGACACGGCCGTGTTTGTTTTGGTTGTCTGGCAAAAGAGCGTTTGAAGAGGGAACATTTTACGCTATCGTTTGGTGTAGTTAACTAATCGCATTATACTCGAGTGGTGTACCAGTTTTCGACTGGTCGAAAAACAAAGACGAGGATGCACTGTCAGAGCAGGCCTAACATGGCCCTGTGAGCTTGGCAAGTGTGGCGCATTTTTGCCATAAATATTCACTATGTCAAGGATTAGGCTGTGAATTACCGGCTCATTTAGTTAGCGTTTCCTTTTGGAAAGTACTTTGGATGTGATTCCGTCTTTCTTTCATATCCAGATATTCAGCTATACATGTTCATACCATCTCAATCACTTTTCACCAATACCCTTATGTCATGGAGTGTTGCATGCATATATATATATATATATGTATGTATATATATATGTATATATATATGTATATGTATATATGTATATATATTTATATATGTGTATATGTATATATGTATATATATATATATATGTGTATATAAATATATATACATATATACATATATATATATATATATATATATATCCTTACATTTAAAATGCATTTCATTTTAACATTTTTATTTTGCTAAGCAGTTATTGCAAGACAGTGTGTTAATCAGTTTACTAGATTTTATGGATTGTAATGGTAATTTTAAAGGGAGTAGTTATTTCTGATGTTTGACACTTATTTTGTTTTTCTTTTTGACTAAAACTTTTCTTAAATTGTATTTATTTTATTATTGTTTTTATGTGTTATTATTTAATGAGGGATTTTTATTTTGATTATAGATACTGAAGTATATCTTGGGATGTGACATTCATTTTAAGCAGCATTATTATTTTGAAATTTTTATTGGATGAATGGCATTAGTCTTTCCTGCTAAAAGGGTAAAGTTACAATTAATAAGGGAAGTTCAATAGTTCAAAAGTTACAATAAAAGTGACCTAGTTGCTAAATTGCTATGTCTTAATAATATTTAACCATTTGATACCGACAGTAAATGTTCAAATGTAAAGGGAACTGGGTATTTTGCAATACTATTGTAAGATTGTTGTGACTATATTCGAAGACTAAATGTGAGCTTACTGGAAACATCTTGCCATAGTCTTTAGGAAATAACTCAGCTGATTCAGTTAACTCTTTGATCATAGCAATCTAGAATACACACAGTTACTAAAATAATAAGCCAATATGTTTTGATTGAATCAACTGTTGCTTTTCAAGCTTCTGGCATGACGACTAAACAAATCCCAGTACTAATGATGGGATTGATCAGTTGTGTTGTGATTGCATTTTGTTTGTGTCTTGATGGAAAAGATATGGTGAAAATGAGAGAAAACGTGCTCCTTATCACCTGCTTAATTAATTTCCCTTCAGGGATTATACATTATTTTGAATTGAATTTCAAATGGACTAGATGTGCAGGCTTGAGCTTAATGCTTCAAAATGTAAATGAGCCCAGCAAGTTAGTTTTGCCATTGTAAATTACAAATACAAGGCTCACAATTAAATCTTGTAAATGTTTTGTGTGTGTGTTTTTCCATTTTCTTTTAGTGAATGGTAGTGTCTAGAAAGGGTATGTCCCTTCAGGAGAGAGGTGCCAATGTCCAACCGGCCTAATTCCAATTCAGGGGGGTCACTGCGCCGTTCACAGAGGAACACTGCTGCGGCCCAGCCACAAGACCACACAGTAGCTGGAAGGTGAGTCGGGCTGCATATTTACCATATAACATCATGTTAAAATGGCATTACAGAAAAACATAATTTGCTTTTCTTGAAGGGAGCAACTAATGAGACAAACTATTTAGTATGGAGGAATTAACACTTGGGTGGCTAATGTAGATAGCTAAGTGGACTAATTGGCTATGTTGACCTCTTTGCTCAAAGAAGGAACTTATTTTGTTGTCTTTTCCTGGTTAGATATTAACTATGTTTTAACAGTTTTTCATACTATTGCAACGTTCTAAATAATAGTAGTTAAGATGTAGTTGTCATCAAGGATGTGGGAATTGAACAAGTCTTGTATGTGCCTTAATTATAGAAACCCACACCCTTCCTTGCTCTTTAATTTCCAACCTTACAGGTTGCAGTCAGAGCAGGTAAAACATAAAGCAAATTCCCCACCTGAAAGTAGAAGACCTAATTCTAAGGCTCCCAAAGCCACAGCCAGCTCAGCCACTGGCCAGTCCAGAGGGCACAGCTCAAGAAGGTACCCATTTTCTACTTGGTGCTACAGTATGTTATCATTTTTAGACTTTGTACTCTATTCATAACTGTTGCGTATCTTGTAAAGTTTTTGGATTTTTGTTTATTTATTTACTTTAAGTCTAGTGAAATGCATCATACTTTGGTCATTTTCTTTTTTCTTTCAGTAAAGATGATATTTTGTTGTTCCTTTTGCTTCCTACCAGAAGTGGTCTTACACTGTCTGTGGGTTCAATCGTGTTGCAAGACGACCCTGAGGCTGCAGGAACATCTGAACAAGAGCGACCAGGCCCACAGTCTAAAACTGAGGGCACCAGAGTCCTGAAACGAAGTGAAGCTCCTGACCAAATTAGTGTCCTTGGACTGACCCCTGCCAAGAAGCCCAAATCACTTCCCCCACCTAGAGACAATACCTCAGAGACCAAGAAAGGCTCGACTAAGTCCAAGAAGAGGGCAGTTACCTCTGAATCACCTGCATCATCAGGTCGAGGACAGGGCAAAAAGAGTGTGGTTGCTGGGGCTTCCCCAGTCCAGAAACGGAAAAATCAGAATCTGTCCTGGTCTAAGTAGCACCGCAGGGTCCCTCCCTAATTGTACCGAGGGAAGAACTGCAAAACCTACCAAGCTGGCGTCTAAATCGGCCGCCTCAGCCAAAGCTGGGTGTAGCAACGTGACAGACTCCTCCTCCTCTGCCTCCTCCTCTTCCTCTTCCTCCATCACAGGCACCAAGAGTGTTGACACACAGGGTGCTCGAGTCAAACAGGGAAAAGATCAGACCAAGGCGCGTCGTTCTCGCTCTGCATCTAGCCCCTCTCCACGTCGTAGTACACGTGACAAGGAGCAGGCCAAAACTGCCAGCTCTTCAAAATTTGAGTGGGCGGCACGCTTCAACCCCAAAGTTAACCTGCCAAAACCCAAGCTGCCCTTACCTGGATCCTCCAAAACAGAGACTTCCAAACCTGGGCCATCTGGATTACAAGCTAAACTAGCAAGTGAGTTAAAATACCTGTTTGTGGCATGCCTCTATTCATAGCTGAAATACTCTTAATCCAGCATTTCTATTTAAAAAGAAAGGGGGAAAATAAACAATTTAATACTGTTGTAGTTCAGAAACATTTTTTTTATTTGAATAGAATAGAATTGCATATTGTGGAGTTTGGTTTACATTGTGACTTGCTTTATTGGGTTTGCAACTGTTTCAAAATACTGACCTGTTTTAATAGCCATATTAAAAATGGTCAAGAATTATCCTGATCAGTCAGCCAATTAATCAGGCCGATTATTGTCCTTTTTCTTTTTTTTTTTTATAATTGGAGGAAATGTTTGAGATTATCTAGTCAATTAAGGCTCTTGCAGAGGTAAGTAGACAATTTTTGAGTGTTAGGATGGTAGTTTTGTCTCTGGGTTTAATGTCACAGGACTTGTGATCCACACAGCATATGTTACAAATTTCCCTCCAAGCTGCTGGAGGCAAATGTATTTGTGAAGCTCAAGTCCCTCAGGATGGAGAACTGCTTTGAAATGGCAGCAAAGCACCAGTTGCTGTGAATTGTGTCCATTCTAGTCACTGAGAGCGGTTCTCATGGCATTCACCATGGAAGAGTCCCGGATTCAGCTGTCCCGCTAAAGATATGTGTTGAGTCTATTTTGGCACTGGAGCACCATTTACACGAGTGGATTGGGACTCGTATATTAACATTAGGTAACTCTGTGGGTAAACAAGTCACAGGGTTTTAGAAGAATATTGAACCATGTAGAAGCAGAGGTTCTGGTTAAAAGTTGAAGAGCTTTTATTTTATTTCGACACCAAGATTATTATGTATAATTCTAGAAATGTACATCTCACCATAATCTTCAAATGGGCAAACTACCATGTGATATCCATATCTGCTTGGAAGCGCTCTGCTTTTGAAAAGCTTCCTTGAAAACCTTAGAGCACAACTGATGCAAAACCAGACCATGCCAGTTCTGTGCCTGGTGGGACACAAGCTTAATTGCTTTCCAGATGAGACAAATTAAAGCACATGTACATCACAGAGACAAATCTGAAATTTGGAATCGGGAACTGGCAAAATTTAATTTACATGGAAAATAATGATAACATTTTTATAAAGCCTTTATCCAGACAAGTGTTTCCCAATGCTGGTCCTCAGAAACATCTGTCCTGCATGTTTCAGATGTTTCATTGCTTAAGCACTGATACCATTGACTGTCATCCACAGACTTATGCAGACCTTGATGTCAAGCTGACGATGACCATTAATTACACTTAGGTGTGTTGATGCAAGGCAACCTCTGAAACATGCAGGACAAGGGGGTCCTGAGAACCACGATTGGGAAACACTGATCTAGCCATAAGTTTTAATTTAAATGATTATGAATAATTTATTTACACATTTGTCAATAGTTGAAGTAAGAAAGTATACGCTTGTGTGTTTTGTACGTTTTATTGTGATGAGGATCAAAAGTCGACAGAGCAAGGTGGACATTTCCTACAAACATGGGGACCCAATTGCAGTCCCCCTTGTCCGTAATTATGTTTGAGGATTAAGACTTGTTTTTAGAATAATTGATTGAGAATTAGGTTATGGCCGGGTTTAAGGTTCGGCATTCATTTTTGATGCTCGAGTGTAGGATAAGGGGTTTGGGAATGCATATCGTCAGTGCAGAGTCCCTTGTGGAGATATAGGAGCAAGTTGGTGTGTGTGCCTTAAGTAAAATATGTGGTTCACATGTACTGGTAATAAGTGTAGGCTTCAGTGAGCTGGAAAACTGGCTCAGATTTCAGTGTTAAGTGCCAGAGGCCAGAAATTTGAGAATAACAAAGTACCTGAAAATGCAGCTGGTCAACTAAACTTCAGTGTGGAACAAATATTTGGTTTCATAGGTAATGTAGAAACACTAAAGAGTAAATAACTTATTTTTTAAATGTAGCTTTAATTTTAAAAAAATGTTTTTTGTGATTTAACTATTGATTTAGGAGATTAAACTCAAATAGCTACTGTGAATGTAAAATGGAGTTAAAGTGTTATGGGAGTGCAGTTTGTTTTGTTATGGAAGATTTTGCACCTGTGTTTTATTGTGCTGATGGTTGGCTTATCAGTTAGGAATAGCCTTCATTGTCACTTTTTTTTCTTTTATTTTTGGTGAACTTTAGTGGCAGAGTTTGAGGCCTTTCATTTTTTTCAAAATTTGGAGACTCCCCCTTTATGTAACGGGGATTCTTTTTTGAGTGTTTTGGTTAGTCTTATGGCATTTTTAGATCAGAACCTGTTATTTTCCCTGGACAAAGAATGCGTGTTTTAACGCCAGCTGGCCAGTGTAAATCCAAGGTGCGTTGTATCCTTGGGGCGGGATGAGTCAAGCGTCATGTAGAATGACGTGTTGACCCTACCTTCAAACAGGTGTCATTTTCAAAACAAGAATAGAGGAACACCAGGATGAGGTGTTTTTGGCTGCTGTGCACATTGTCACAGAACATATTGGCCAACACAGACATTTATTCATCATGCTGCCTCCTGTGCCTCTCCATCTGCGTTCAACGCCTCTCCCTGTATAACATCTTCCATCCTCAGCTCTAAAGCTGAGAAGCTTGTGGACATCATTATTGTCCCAGTTGCTTATCTTCCTGTTATTACTTTGATCACCTGTTTTCTCCTTTAAAAAAAACAAAAAAAAAACAACAAAACAACCTCCCCCAGGTGGGTAGCATTGTTTACACAATCAACAACCAGTGTCATTCTGTTTACATTAGACCTGACCCATGATTAAGTGCATCCTCAGAAGAGTTATTGGTGGGCCAATTTAACATCTGACCCCGTGTCAATAAATGTAAAATGGACAGGTGACATGCTGGGTTCTGGTATTAAAAATGGTGTATCTGCCAATGTGAAAGGGTCTTTAATCTTAAACAGTCATGGTAAGAGGGTTTTTAACTTGACTGTCGTAGGGGGACGGGGCACTCCTCTAATATGGTAGGGGAGTATGGCTCTTTTTCTTGCACTCCTGGCTTAAATTAGTAGACCATTGACAGACTTGCGTAAACCTTGATGACAAGCTGGTGGTGATCATTTGAATCAGGTGTGTTGATGCAGAGCAACATCTAAAACATGCAGGGTAGTGGACCCTGAGAACCTGGGTTGAAGAACACTGGCTAAGGCCAACATGTTTTTATTGCTCTATAGTCACTCTATCCATTGTACACCATTTTGGATGTGTCTTGTTGATTCTAGTTTGGTTCCAGTAAAACATGTGACATTTGGTTCAAATGAAGCTGCTTCGTTTCTCTGATTGATTGATTGTATGTTTATCCAGTGGCCTCCAGGGGCCGTTTTTCTGCATCTGTTGTTAATGTGCCCTGGAATGTAACTCAGAATAATTCTTTGTTTCTCAGAGAAACATAAGGCTGTTTGTGTCACTCTCAAATTCAGCAAGTTACAGGTAATAAGAAGTATGAACCGAATAGACCAAATATAGCCTGCCTTTAATGGGGTTGCAACCCTGTAGACCCAGGTCAAAATATAACTATGCCTAAAAAGTTCTTCTTGTCAAACCTGATTGTAATTGTCATTGAGATGATGTGAAATTAGCAGGCACCTATACCCTTGCATGGGGTGAACTGGCATGGCAGTGGTCCTCTTAAGGATGGCCATCCATTCTTCCTATCCCATCACCTAATTTATTGAAAAGGCTTACTAAATACTCCTTTTAAAGGTTGGGTAGGAGATGTTTGATAAACCAGGATAGGGTCGGTGAGATTTTGAAAGACAGAATTACAAAGTAAACCCCCCTGCTTTTGAAGCCATATTTCCAAAGTACATTAACATGCAATCCCTGTTGCCTTAAGAAAGAATATGACATACAAGCCAGTGGTCCAATGGATTCAGATGGGTCACACGCTGTGATTGGTGTTTTTAGACCCCTATCACTTCCAAAAGTGATTGATAAATACTTATGTGAGGGCATTTAATTGAATGTTTGCTGCCAGTGTGTAAAGAGAATTTCAAGGAAAAAGATATTATAGAAAAAGCACTCCCACCTTAACTTTACCAGATCTTTTCAGTTCACGGCAATAATTTTTTTTTTAATTCCTAAGGGGACATTTTATTGAAAGTTTTTTTTATATATATTTTATATACATTTTTTATATTATATGTTTTAGAAAGGAAAGTATGGATAAATGTATATTATAGATGTATAGAGACAGACAGATGTACACCAGTAAATTGTTGGTTGATATGGGAGGACAGGACAGTTTTATCAACCGAATCAATAACCCCAATGATCAACAAGATCAAGGTGGCCGATAATGACACTTTTCATTGGCTGAAAGCATATTTTTTAAAAAGAATACATAATTGTGCGAATGTCATATGGCAGCGTTCTTTGCTGGCAGGTCCCAAGCATGTCTCCATGTCTGCCTAAATTAACAGCGCAACACTGAGGCTAACAGACCAGTCTGGTTATTTTTCATCTGCAGCAGCAGGATGAAAGAAGAGTTTGAACACAACCAATATTTTTTTCACTTGAAAAGTCATCATGGCGGAAAAGCTGTAAAATAATATGAAGCAGCAGCTAGCAGCGCTAAGGCTAAAAACAATAGTACAGAGCGTCCATGTTCCTGTTTGGAATAATTTAAAAACTACAACGTTCTCCAAGAAAGCATAAATGACAATGTAATGAATTCATAGTGCTTAATGATACCTAGTCTGTGAACACATTTTATTAAGGATAAGCTTTATTTTTGTTGGTTAGTAGTTAAGGTTGACATGCGTTAGTGCATTTCTCATACGTTACGTCTAAAGCTATACAAACAGGACGTCATCCTCACGCACCATGAGTTCAGTAGCTGTATCTCTGTTATTCATGAAATACTTGAACATCAATGTAATTGTCATGATTATGGTAAACCTTTTCCTTGAAGGATTTTGCGTCAGTACATATATAAATATATTACAAACATACACTCCATTTCAATTTGGGTATCAAAAATTAAGTTAAATGTATGAAACTCTTCGCATTTTGAAATGCACATAACTACTAGTATGCAATGTCCTAGTCCTAATTTATATCAGGTTTATATATATATATATATATATATATATATATATATATATATATATATATATATTTTATTTTATATTAGTGAGATGGAGTTGCTCGGCTTAGGAGGTTTGGCTGTTCTAGGTGGTTGAAAAGAGTAACTCAAGTGGGGTCTGTGTCATGGGCTTCAGCCCAAATGAAGAGACCCCTCCTAAGTTGACTTTCACGTGTTGGCCCACCAGCTGACCAGAGGTCTGTTTGAGGGTAGGGGAGGATTTACAAACGGCTTTTGTCAGACACAGAACTTCATTACGCTTGGAATATCATATTATTTATCTTGTAATACTAATTTGTTGTAATCTGCAGTGGTGAGTAATTGCACAATACCATTTTAATCATATTCAATTTGTAATCTTTCTGCAGCCTGCACAGTAGAAAATATTAGGTAGCATGGAGCTAAATTAAAGAAAAAAAAAATTGGGGGGAAACCTGCTGAATAGTTTTGAAATGTAATTTAATATGGGATTATTCACTCGCATATGGGGATATAATTACAAGGTCAAATTTAAGTATTAAAAAAAACAACTTCTTGTCGTTTAATTCATTTGAGCTTTTCTTTGGCTAGTTCTTTTCTTTTTTTTCTTTTTTTTTTTTTTTTATCTCAAATTATTTTTGTACCGCTGAATTATGACTCACAGATCTAGCATGAAGGTTGTCCTGTCATAGGGCCATGGTCGTGTTACTATTAATACCCGTCTGGCCTGTGGTACGGAGGGTTACACAGGCAACGCTGCTGCATTGAAAAATAATTCTAGGCAATGCTTAGCTTCAAGTTGTGTGATCTATAAATATATACTTTTTTTTTCTCTTCAGCTGTGTTTTATGATTTGATTTAATGTTTTTTCCTCTGGAAACTCATAAGCAACAAGGAACCTTTTCTGTTTTGTCATAGCTAAAATTGCATGCATGTATATTACTTGATTTAAAAAAAACAAAAAACAAAAACAGAAGTCCTAAGCTTCGACCCATTACAGTTGACATATCCAAATAAGATATGAATTATATGGTTTTACTCCTAAGTCACAAGAATATCAGTTTCATATACATTGTGTTAAAAAAATATCTTAGTTTGACAGTGTGTGTTGGTAGAAGTTCCTAGTCCAGAAATTGTACTTTTTAGTTTTTTTCTTTTTAATTAAGTTTTGTTCATTTAATTTTTTTTTATTTTATAAATCTAGGTTTAAGAAAATCCACCAACAAGAAGCGTAGCGAGTCTCCTCCAGCAGAGCTCCCCAGTTTTCGGCGGAGCACACGCCAGAAGACCACGGGCTCCTGTGCCAGCACCAGGTAAAAAAATATTAGTGACAACTTGGGCTACTGTAAAAATTCTTAACTTTAATATAAAACTTTAAATCTAGACTCCTGTGCTTATTAATAACATTCTGTTGCTGCAAATTGTTTCCATGTTGACAATCTCCTTATACTTGAAACAGTCGGCGGGGCTCAGGCCTGGGCAAGCGCGGGGCAGCCGACGCTCGCCGCCAGGAAAAAATGGCCGACTCCGACAACAACCAAGATGGGGCCAACTCATCAGCTGCTCGCGCCGATGAGGCATCACAAGGGGCTTCAGGTAACTGTGTCACAATGTGCTGTCATAATTCAAGTTGGAACATAAAATTTAAAATTGATTGCTGATGAACAGCAAATCTGGATGTAAGGCATAAGCACCAGTGGAATGAGTTAACTAGAAAGGGATCTGTACATTAATTATTGTGCATTTTTGTATAGAACGAGGGTAATGATCAGGGCTTCCCTTTTGTGATCAAAAGATTTCCATTTATTAGGACTTTTCTCCACATTGAACATCTCTCTTCCTGCATATGTTCCATAAAAAAGAGCCCTGATCCATTTTCATGTTTCTTTGATAATATCTTGGCAGTATGACTTCCTAACTGCTGTTATGATAAATCAATATCACCTTGCCAGTGGAAACTATTTTTCCACCATGACCGCCAGACTAAAGACGCATACTGTCATGGATGAGGTTGTTCCAACTTAGTCTGACAGCTTTAATTGGAGGTTATGGGTGACTCATTTGGACAACATTATGGTAAATCTTATCTTTTGCAAGACTGGCTATTAGGAACCAGGTTTTGGATGTTTTAGGATCATCAGGGCGGGTTTTAAATGGATACCTGCCGTCTCCAGAGCACAGTGTTTAGTGAGGCCGGGAGAGACTGTATGGCCTCCTGTAACCTACGGGACAGACATTTTTTACAGTTCTTATAAGAGCTTTATTAAGATCTACTTTTAGTATCCAACTGTTGTCATCCTAAAGATCTGTTTTTTTTTTGTTTTTTTTTTTTAATTAAGTCTGATCCAGCTCCTTTCCTCTATTGGGCTGCATCCACTCTTCTAATTGGATCGATAGAGGACAAAGAAAACACTACCTAGACACATTTAAAGTCTAAAACTTCAAGATCTGAGTTTTGGAAAAACATTTCAATTAACCTTTTTCATTCGTATTTACCGTGTTTTTTTGTTGTTGTTTTTTTTTCTTCTTCTCTTCCCCAGCTTCAAGTTCAGTTGCCGGAGCAGTGGCATGACCACCTCTGGAGAAAGTGAGTCTGATGATTCTGAAATGGGAAGACTTCAAGGTATGTTAAAACAAGCATGGCAAGAGAAACTTAATTATTTAAACCTGTTGAATATATTGGCTCACCCTTGGCATTTATGTTCCCATTAGCTCTGCTGGAAGCCAGAGGTCTACCCCCTCATCTTTTTGGGCCCCTGGGACCCCGTATGTCACAGCTGTTTCACAGGACCATAGGCAGTGGAGCCAGTGAGTGTTGCCACATCTAGCAATGTTTACGTTGGGCTCTGCATATCACAGGATGCTTTCACACCTTAGTTTTTCTCTGGTCCAAATTACTTGTTGAGTTTGTATTTTTAAGTAGATTATTTATAAACAATCAGAAATCTAAGTTTACCCAAATGTTTCTTCAAATCACACAAGTCAAATATATAATTAGCAGAGATCCAAAAAAAAAAAACACCCACTCAAAAAAGAAGATCCTGTTTTGTAGAATTAATCAATATAATTTTTATTTATTTTTTTTTTATACCCTTTATTGCTTAGCAAACAAAGTATTGACTGTCATTGTGACTATTCATTATACTGCTACCATTTGTCGCTCTCACCACAGCTACAGTTAGAGCAATGTCGACTACATTGGTTGTCTGCGTTAATCGCACAGAACTGTGAACCAAGTCGTTTACTACAGTGTTAATCCTTTTAATTCAGTCACTTCGCTTTTGCTGGCTTTTTGTTCAGTATGCTTTTTCTACCATGTAGATTGAATAAGATACCCAGTTGATTTAGACCAAATCTTTTTTGGGGTCTGTCCTGTTGCTGTGTTCCATACCTAAGTGCTTTTGCTGTATTCACACTGAAAAAGCGAAGTGCACCAAGTGGGAAAGGGAAGTTATTTTAATAGGACAAAAGAATGTAAGCATCTTTGGTTAAAAAAAATTCTGTGTCTGTTTTCAGGTTCTAAGGCTCAGCAGCTCTTGCAGGGCCTTCAGGCCACTGGTGACGAGTCTCAACAGCTCCAGGCTGCAATTGAGATGTGCCAGTTACTAGTGATGGGTAATGAAGAAACACTTGGTGGATTTCCTGTCAAGAGTGTGGTGCCTGCTTTGGTAAGCCTTACTCAGTTTATTGACCTTTTAAAGATGTCAAGACGGCAACCCATGCCTTTTTTTTAAAAAAAAAAAAAAAAAAAAAAAAGATCTCTCTACATGTTTTTGTTTTTTTTTACTATTCTTTACAGATTACACTGTTACAAATGGAGCATAACTTTGAAATTGTGAGTATAATCAATTGTTATTAGTGTAAATGAATTTTGAACTAATTTGTTTTAGTAATGCAGCTGATTTTATGCCTGCCTTGTTCAAATCACACAGATGAATCATGCTTCACGTGCACTCACTTACATGATGGAGGCACTTCCTCGATCATCTGCTGTGGTGGTTGATGCTATTCCTGTGTTCTTGGAGAAGGTATTTATTTTTGTGTCTGTTGTTTTGTCTTAAACTTCATGTAAATGCACCAACTCTTCATCTGTTGTGTGTCTGTGCGTAGTTGGTTTTGATTCTTTATGGCTTCCTTTTGATTTGCTACTAATGTGTTCAACCACTTTATCTGCAGCTTCAAATTATCCAGTTTATTGATGTAGCTGAACAAGCTCTGACTGCTTTGGAAATGTTGTCAAGAAGACACAGCAAAGCCATTTTGCAAGCTGTAAGTGTTAAACGTTCTTCACTGCTGCACACTCGCCTGTCCTTTAGCTGCTAATATATGACATGTGATCCTTACAGAGTGGGCTCGCAGACTGCCTTCACTACCTGGAGTTCTTTAGCATCAACGCTCAGAGGAATGCATTGGCTATTGCAGCCAACTGCTGTCAGAGCATAACTCCTGATGAGTTCCACTTTGTTGCTGATTCTCTGCCATTGTTGACTCAGAGGCTCACACACCAGGTAATGTACCCTGCATGAGTGGAGCAGGTTTTGACTTAGAAAATTATACTGACTTGAAGTTGATCTTAATACAAGCATAGCTCCTGCTGAATGTGAGAAAGGAGGTAAATATTTTACTCAGTTAAAAATTTTAAGTAGAAGTGACAATCTTATTTTCATTTGTAAAAGAAATGTCAAACTTACATTTTTGCAAGACTTGCAAAAAAATTTTGTATGAAACTGAATTTTACTTTGACTGAATGTCGATTTGTAGTTTTATTTTACATAAGAATGTGTAGTTTGTGTGCTTCAGTTTTTTAACCGTACTTAATTTTTTGTGGCGTTTCTTTCTCCTCAGGATAAAAAGTCAGTTGAAAGCACTTGTCTCTGTTTTGCCAGACTGGTAGATAATTTTCAACATGAAGAGGTCAGTGCCTGTATTTTAGTTTATATAGTTGTGTGTGTACACATAATAAATAAATAATTTTCCCCAAATTTTCCATTCAACCAACATGTCTGTATGCCTCTTTTACTTAACAGAACCTGCTGCAGGAAGTGGCATCCCGAGACCTTTTGACCAACATTCAACAATTGCTGGTTGTGACCCCTCCTGTGCTCAGCTCAGGGATGTTCATCATGGTTGTGCGCATGTTTTCTTTGATGTGCTCCAACTGTCCATGCCTGGCAGTCCAGCTATGAAACAGAGTGAGTAGCTAATACCTCGCTAGATTCATGGATGTTTTCTTGAAAGCATTTGTCCATATGGCCATAGTGTCAGGGGCTCCATGTGAGCAGATAAATGTTGGATTTCATCTTAACAGCTCCTCTGTTAATGACTTAATCTGTACTTAACTTGGTATTCTAGTCCTAGATTTTAAAGATTTATTTTGTTATATGCTATAAGTTCACTGACTAGGAAATTAAAATCAGAAAAACACTGATATTTTTCTGAAACAGACATTGCAGAGACTCTGCGTTTCCTGTTGTGCGGGGCATCAAATGGCAGCTGCCAGGAGCAGATTGAGCTGGTACCCCGGAGCCCCCAGGAGCTCTATGAACTGACCTCCCTTATATGGTAATGTCTGTTAAGATCACCCTGGACAATATGGTTATAAGTAGTCATTTGAAGTTTGGTGTGTGTTAACAATTGTAAATTATGGTACCTGTAAGAAAATAATACTTACACTTAATTAAAAACAAAAAAACAGATTTTTGCAATGCAAAACAAAAATCAAAATGCAGAAACTGGAACTTTAAACCTGAATTTTAACCGTTACACATGTTCATTCCTTCATCTGATCTCAAAGCGCTTTAATTTAGCAACAATTGCTGGTAAAGAATGATCATTTATTTCATTTTGCTGAACTTGTATGGCTTTTGAGGTGGAAGGAAAATAACCACGTTTCACTTGATAACAATTTCCTTTTAAGGTAGTGAAGGAAATGTTTATACCTTTTCTGAGACCTTTTTCTTTTTCCTCCTGTTTGCAGTGAGCTGATGCCCTGCCTGCCCAGAGAGGGCATCTTTTGCAGTTGATGTAATGTTGAAAAAGGGCAGTGCCCAAACAACAGAGGGAGCAATCTGGCAGTGGAGGGATGACCGAGGCCTGTGGCATCCTTACAACCGTATTGATAGCCGCATCATTGAGGTGAAATTTACAGTGTGCTCTCTGTGCCTTTTTGTTTTATACCTTTTACAATATGCTGCATGTGTTGTATGATTGTAGTGCCCATCAGAGCTGAAATACTAGCCTTCTGGTGGATCAGTTGTTTGTTTTTTTTTTTGTTTATAGTTTATTTTTAACAGCTCCTTTGCTGGGCCAGACTGTATAACATATCTTTAAACAGCAAATGCTGCTCAAGTTTTAATTTCCAAAGTTTTCTGAGATAACCACAGGGAAGTAAATTAAACATAACCTCTCAAAGAATAATTACAGCATGTCATATTTGGATAAAGACCTTTTGTTCAAAGTGCAATGCACTAGATGCTCGTGCTCTAGTCTGTGTTTTTTTTCAGCCCATGTCTTCAGGATCCACAGCGCTGCCTGATGTAATTGTTTTCTTTGCCGATTCAAATGAATAAATCACTATCAGTTTGTTATCAAGGTCTGCACAGGTTTGTCAAGGACTCCTTAATTTGAGCCCAGTGTATGGATCCGGGAAGCCTACAGGGTAGAAGGTGCTGAGGCCCTGCATTGAAGAAGCTTTTTATTTCACTTGTCCCTATGGGTGGTTCATTCAGTGGGTACAAAATGGGACAGAGCGTGATGCTTCCACAGAAATGATTATATACCATTTTATTTGTTTAGCACAGACGAAACTTATACATATCCATGCAAGAGAACAACTAAAGGTCTGTAACCTCACCTGAAAGACCTGATTGAGTTCACAACTAGCACTTTTCACTTCAATGAATGAACTTGTGACCAAACAAGTCCCCTTTTTTGTCCAAAGTTTGCTTTCAGAGGGCATTTCAACTGTGCACATGATCCACTGCAAATTTAAACTCTAAATGGAAGTTATCCATTTTTGTAACAGGAGCTTTTGTTTTTGACTTTGACAGTGCTGGCAGTTGATAGTCATGCATATAAAAGTATAAAACCTTCCTATATATTAACATTTTTTGTTGGCATATGCCTTGGTATTTTGGCCATTTCTTTGGTAAGTACATTTATGAATGTGGCATTAAGAAATAATTAGATTTTTAAGTTTAAACACTTTTTATTCATAATTTTAATAACAGTAACAATAACAGTAATGATAACAGTAACAATAATAACAGTAACGATAACATTTACACTAAACTAATAATTTGAAACTATTTTATTCATAATTTTGAGACTGCATGTTTATTTACTCTGATTTTGGACAACACAGAATAAATTGCAAGATTTTTTTTTTTTTTTCTCACTAAAGCTTTGTGTTGTGTGTTGTGGAAAAACAGAAGAATTTAAAATGTAATTCAAATTCCAGTATTGTGGTTTTATTTAGTCTGTATTGACTGCAAGTAAGCAGTCCATCAGGAGTCTATATGACCAGAACCATCATTTGCAGAGTGATTTATGCCTTTTAAGATGTAGTGATAACATTCAGATTTTAAGTCTGTTGTTAGTGTGGATCTAGTCTGTACATGACACTAACAATGACTATGTTTTGGTGATTAACTTTCAGACTGCCCACCAGAATGGGGAAGATGAGATCAGTTTGTCAACCCTGGGGCGGGTGTATACAATTGACTTCAACTCTATGCAGCAGATAAATGAAGACACGGGAACAGCACGTGGAATCCAGAGAAAGCCCAACCCTCTTGCCAACCCCAATACAGGTAATAGGTTTATCTGTGTAAAAAAAAAAATAAAAAAAAAAATGAAAGGGTCTTTACCCTAATTAGAAACTTACTCCACTTTCACACTTTGGAGCCAAAGCAAGGCCTACTGAGGGTAAGCCAGGCCAGTTGTTTCCAACTGTCACTTCCAGCACTTAATATAGCCAATTCAGGCTGCCCTGGCCCCCAATTCTGGTCTTACTCAGGTCAGGTCAGGTCAATTCGGGGATACTAATTCACTAAAGTCATTTGTAGAGAAAGAATCACGCTTTGGTCTTGTGCTGCAGCTGTTCACTGCCTCATTTACAACTGAGCTCAGCTGAAGTGACTGGATCATTCAGTGAAATGATTGACTTTGTTCACCTTTTTCAAAGTTTGTGACCAACACCACGTACAACCAACCGATTTTTAATTTAGAGCAGAAGCGATTAGTGCGTTTCAGCCTCGGGCCAGACCTGCACAGTACCGGGAAAACGGCTACTGTCGGTTCATCCACTTATGTAAAATGTCCTTCAAAAAGCAAAAAAACAAGATCCTGTTACATAATTGAGGAGTACCTCATGTCTTAAGTGGCAGTTTTTTTCGAAGCTGGTTCTCTGAGTAGAGTGCTAAGTAGTAACATATGTAAAGGGGAAAGAACTAAACAAGAACTCGGGGTGATTTCTTTTTCGCTCAGCATTTTGTGGTAATTTAGGTACATTTTCATGTAATTACATAGTTCAAATAAACTGAACTTGAATCTGTGAGCTTCAAGTGGCTACAGTTTTATGTAAATATCTCTCGCATAATGTACATGTGTATCCATTGTGTACTAAGAAACCTCTGAATGAAGATTTACCTGAACTATGACAGTTTGAGTGAGACCAAAGTAAATTGCACCTATTCAATATCCGTTTTCAGGGGGTCACCAAGAGGTTCGTCGAGAAGACGCACGTGCCCAGTTGATGAAGGAGGACCCTGAGCTGGCAAAGTGTTTCATTAAAACACTTTTTGGGGTTTTGTATGAGGTGTACAGCTCATCAGCTGGTCCTGCTGTCCGACACAAGTGCCTTAGAGCCATCCTCAGGATCATCTACTTTGCTGATGCAGAGCTGCTGAGGGATGTGCTGAGGAACCATGCTGTGTCCAGGTATCGGCGCCCGTTTTGTTTTTATCATTCACATTAAACCTTCCAGTAGGCGCGCCACCTGAACGAGGGGCCATGGGGTGCTATGCAGGGTGGGTAGTGGCCAAAGGCAAGGGCCTTGGCGTTCCGCTTCTCAGTCATAGAAACAGCAGTCCAGTGTACCCAGCCCTCTTGAAGTCTTTGGCAAGGGTGCATTAGGATTGGGGCTTTATTGCTCACATAGACAAGTGTTACCTGAAAGGAGGCAATTGGGAAAACGGCCTTTCCAATCTGAACCTGAGTGGTGTTATTGTTGAATCTCTGTTGGATAATAAATGCATATGGCATCAAGATATTCAAGTCATAGTTCAACTGTTGACTATAGTTGTCATTGGATTTGAGGCTATGTGTTTGTTTTGACACTCTGAGAAAGAGAGTACCAGAGTTTTCAACTGATCGCCAGCTGGAACAGACTCTTTCATGCTACCACGCTCAGCGTAGCAACCAGCCGTTTGTATTAACCCAGTGCGTCATCCACTGGTGTGCATGAACTTGTGTGAAAACGATCCAACTCCCATTTCATGGCCACAGAGACCTTTTGTATGTTAGGGCCCCATTCGGTAACAAAAATAAGAAAACGTCTGAAGAAACTGTTGAATGAACGTGGCTGGAACTGCATTTCACATCAATGAAAGGATGATGTCACTAGTCAAGCCAAATAATCGGCTATTATTATTGTTATCATTATTGTTATCATTAATAATGAAATAAACATTTTTATCTGTTCCTGTTTGCCGACCAAAATTGTAAGCACACCCAACGCAGACCCAGGACACAATGGAAGGATTTCATGTTTCAGCTGACTTGGAAAACCTTTGTATTCCACCGCAAAAACTAGGAGGTGGCCTAGGAGAGAGAGGTCTGGGCCTCTTTGCTTAAGCTCCTCCCCCCACCAACCCAAACGTATTGGATTAGAGTAGAATCGAAAAGTTGCATTTTAGCAGGTTGATGACAAATGAAAGCACCTGCAATGTCATAAAATAAACTACTGATGAGACTCTTTAGGTTGACAATAAACTGTTTTTTAATAATAATTTTGTTTCTTCATATCTACAGTCACATTGCCTCCATGCTATCCAGCCAGGACCTGAAGATTGTAGTGGGTTCTCTGCAGATGGCTGAGATCCTCATGCAGAAGCTGCCTGATGTTTTCAGTGTCTATTTCAGAAGAGAAGGTAGTGGATAATCCTATGGAAGCTCTTGTACTATAAATGCTCACTAGATGAACTGACTTTCCTTTTTGAATGAATAGTAAACCTAAAAATCTAAAAAAGAATACATGCCTTCTTTCTGCTACACTCCTCAATTTACCATAGTCTACGAAGCAAGTGGTTTTATTTATTTTTGTTCAGTTTATTTTGCTGTTAAAATGTACGGCTTCCGGTTTTCATTTGCATTTTCTTCTTTATGCATTTAATGTAATGTCTATGCACTCTATGTAATTAGGGCTGAACGATTTGGAAAAATGATGTAATTGTGGTTATACAAATTTGAAATAAGGAATTGGTTATTTTTAATTGAAAAAGTCTCGTTTTATGAAATATTTAATGTTGGGACCAATGAAAACTCAGTGAAATGGAGCTATTTACTATTCACAAGAAAATGTTAAATAAGCATTGCACTCTAGAATATTGATAGTTTTAATCAGAACTCTGATTGGCAGATAGTTCTTAGTATCCAATAGCTCAACTCTAGAAAACAACCATCAAGGAGTTTCATAGGCTTAATTATTGAAAATATTGTTTTAATTATTCAAAACTGAAAATCAGGAAAAATGCATGTAGCTCAAGAGTCTCATGACGCAGCAGCAACTTATGTGCCAAGGCTCAGCCAAGTGGACACTCCAGCTGTACCATTTATTGATGCTGTGAACCCAGGCTTGGTCACTGTGCCGGCGCCACATCTTTGGCTAAGAACTCTGTTACTGGCCGAGTGATTTTCCCTGTGCTGCTTGAAAATGTCACTCCATACGAGTGGAATTTCAAACACTTCAGGCAATGAGCTCTGTCATTGGCTTTTTGCTTGTCTTAGTCATAAAACATGTCGCACTGTCTGGGTTTTTTTTTTTTTTTTTTTTTTTTTTGGTAGAACAATTTTGTAGTTTTACTCAGTGAAGTAGCAACGTTAGCACACAATGCATTGGTCAACAGATTAAAGCACACCATGGAAAGTTGACGCAGTCAAGCACTCCGCCCACTCTCGGGACAACCTTATAATCACTCAACCTGCAAATAATGTTCAGCCCTGTTTTAATTACCTGCATATGTTTTTGAGCCACACTCCCCAACCAGATTCAAGTGGATGGAGTTATTGTTCTGGTAACTTCTAAGACTTCAGTGTAATACCTTACTTTATTTGTTTTCCAGGTGTAATGCACCAGGTGAAGAACCTTGCAGAGGCTGAGAGCTTTCTTGTCACTAGTCCCCCAAAGGCTTGCCCCAGTGGTACAGCCAGCCTCTGTACTACAACCATCAGCACTGCATCTACCACATCTGCAAATAATGCCACACCTGACCTGGGCTCACCCAGCTTCCAGCACAGCATGGATGACTCACTGGACCTCAGCCCACAGGGGTGAGTTTGAGGGAGTTTGTGGCTTTGGTTGGGCTCTTTACAAAAATGTTAGTTTTTAATTGTGTGTTTTATCATTTGGAATTAACGTTTATTTGAAAGCAAGTTGTTTTACACCCTGTCGGTGTAAAACATTACTTGAATAATTTTCTTCCGTACCAAGGAGGTTAAGTGATGTCCTAAAGAGAAAACGACTTCCAAAAAGGGGACCCAGAAGGCCCAAATACTCTCCCCCAAGAGATGATGATAAAGTAGACAATCAGGGTAAGTGTAGTTGTCCACATATTTGAATAATTGTTTGTTGGAAGACAATCAAATATCTTTACGTGTCCCCAAATTGAGATATGAATATACATGTGTGTTTTGTAGATCACCTGGTTTGATGATTTTCTTACTGTTCTGCTCTGTAGCTTTTTGTTTGTTAAATTATTTGTAATGCATGATTTGTCTTGGGATGAAATGACATTTTGTGGTTTAATTTGTACTTTTAATCCATGCATACACTCATGCTTACTCTTGCTTTCAGCCAAGAGCCCTACCAGTACTCAGTCACCTAAGTCATCCTTCCTGGCCAGTCTCAATCCCAAGACTTGGGGGAAGCTCGGTGCCCAGACCAATAATGCCAACTCTGAGCCCTCACGCACAGCGGGAGTGAGTGGCCTGGCAAGGGCACCTCCCAAGGACTCTATTTCAAATAACAGGTACACTGATGAGTGTCGCACCCTTGTCTTCACTTCGTTGTTGTCGAAATAACTTATGCATTTTTCTTCATAAGGATTCAAAACATTGCATCTTTTTTTTTCCCTCCCTTTTTCCTTTTTGATCTTTGTAGAGACAAAATAAAAGCATGGATAAAGGAACAGGCAACCAAGTTTGTGGAGCGTTACTTCAACTCTGAAAATGTAGATGGCAGCAACCCTGCGCTGAATGTACTCCAGAGACTTTGCACAGCCACAGAGCAGCTCAATCTGCAGGTACAACATTTATTACAAGTAATGAAAAAAATATTCATTATTGAGTTTAAATCATAAGGTAAAAGATAAGATCCGACTTTATTGCTCCTACAGCGCGGAAGTTCACTTGTTACAGCAGTATGCATGTCTACGAACTGATGTGTTTAGAGGTCGTCATTGTAGGAAGAATAGTTGTTGGAATCTTTAAATTGCAGTCCAGTTACCCAAAGTCCCTGACTCCTGTTAATGTTAGATGGGCAATAAGTTAAGTAATTTTATATGTTCACTTCATGTGGTAATTTGAATAACTATTTTGATCTTTAAAGATTTTTATAAACAAGGGCTGTGACACATTTTTTATGACATGTTGACCAGGTGGATGGTGGTTTGGAGTGCCTGGTGGAGATCTCCAGCATTGTATCAGAATCTGATGTGTCGTCTTTTGAGATCCAGCATAGTGGGCTGGTGAAGCAGCTCCTGGTTTACCTGGCCTCGAACACAGATCGAGACTTGCTGAGTCGTGATGTTCGGCTCAAGAGGTTCCTCCATGTGTTCGCTGGCTGTCCGGTGAGACGAGAGAATTTGAATAATACTGTGAAAGCATATTTAGACTGCAAAAAATGTTTTTAAATCAATAAACCCAAAAAAACAAAAAAAAAAAAGCATATTTACATACTTTTGTGTTCTTGAACTTCTTGTTTCCTCTCTCTTAAACTTGTTTTACATAGTCTTTGAAGAAGGTGGAGGCTGTGCATATAAATTGGAGGGTTAGTGACCTACCGTCCATTTTCTTTGCTGTTGTGCTGTTTATTTTACACTGCATTATGTGGTGTGCAGGTTCCAGGAATGGAGCCCATAGGTCGACTGAACCCTACAGAGACTGCACCTTTCCTGGCGCTGGTGTACAAGATGAACAGCTGTCTGAGCCAGATGGAGCAGTTTCCAGTAAAGGTGCACGATTTCCCCAGTGGTAATGGCAATGGCAGCAGGTCTGTAAATTTAAAATAAAGGTCTAATCTATAAATTTCAAGCTTCTGCATAGTATACTTTTGTTTTAAATCAGATTGATTTCTATCCTCAGGGGATCTCAAGCACTGAAGTTTTTCAACACACACCAGCTCAAGTGTCAGCTGCAGAGACACCCAGATTGCACTAACGTTAAACAGTGGAAAGGTGGTCCGGTGAAGATTGACCCTCTGGCCCTGGTGCAAGCAATTGAGCGATATCTTGTGGTCAGAGGTAAGGGTCACATAAAAGGACTGCAGATGTGTAGATATGAGATTCAGCACAAATTGATATTTATTTTGAAATGGCAGGCCTGTGTTCCTTTCTATATGGCATAGTGCAGTTCAACTTAGGTTTTTCACATTGGGTAAAACAAATCTGAATTTTTGAACAATTCAGCTGTGGTTGTAAGAAAGGAAAACTGATTTCAAACTGACATAACACTACAGGCTACTGATCCGAGAGAGTCGTCAGGTCATGAGACTAACATGTCTGCTGACGCTCAGCACTCCTTGCACACTTTCTCGTTCTCTAAGGAGAGTAGTTTTTACTGGTATCTCGTTTGTTTATGGATTATGAATTAAATCACAGTAGTGTTTTGCATGGCTCTTCTGTTCTTTGTACTGTTCAGAGCTGAGATCTGTAGTGTGTAATTGTTTATATCTTTTCTATTAAAAGGCGGTCTTGCACTCACAGCACAGTGTCTGCACACTGACACAAACAGCCAATGTTTATGTTACTGTGTCACTGCTTCTTCGCAACAAACACTTAATCCTGCTCAGTTGAAGTGGAACTATCAGCAGTGGAAAACCAAATGGTCAGGTTGAGTTGTATCCTGCACAAGAAAAATGCCATTACCATTCCTTTTATTCCAAGGTCCCTGCTTTATTTTATTTTTTAAGCCTTGCAGGCACTCGTTTCCATTTTTTCCTCCACAGAACAGTGTAGAATCCATCGTTCACCAGAATGCTTGTGTGGTTGAAGGCAGCACTTGCTTCTCCATACACCTGATAATCTGCTCCACATTAATCTGTAGTAGACCCAACTTTAGCTGCAACAGGCCTTTTATGATGTAGATGTCAACAGTATCAATACCTAATTTAATAAGGATGATCATATGCTTATTAGTGTGCTAGAATTAAATTTCAAAATCCATGTCCTTTTTTGAATGTGAAAAAAAAAAAAATATTTGAATTTATTTATTTTCAGTTACCTGAACTAGGTAGGACTTGGCTGTAAATGTGCACCTTGAAATGAAATTTTCTTTTTTTGTCTGTAGGATATGGCCGTATCAGGGAAGAAGATGAAGACAGTGATGATGATGGTTCGGATGATGAAATAGACGAATCACTGGTACTTTTTGCAAGAGATCCTCTATTTGCATTTGATCTCAATCTAGCAATGTCAGTACAGCATATATAATTCTTCGGTTATGCAGGCGGCGCAGTTCCTCAACTCTGGCAGTGTGCGCCACAGACTACAGTTCTACATCGGCGACCACTTGTTACCATACAACATGACAGTATACCAGGCTGTACGACAGTATAGTCTTCAGGCAGAAGAAGAAAGGGAATCAACAGACGACGAGGCAAATCCCCTTGGACGAGCTGGAATTTGGACCAAAACACACACTATATGGTAAAACATATACATCTTTGTATATAAAGTCCCTGATCTCATCTTCTGCATGTCATGCCAACAAAAAGCTGCATTTACTGTCAATATACGGTAGGAAGTTGGTCCTTAAAAGCAATTGAAACTGTGGTCTTAGCATCTGGACCCTAGCATGGATGGATGGATGGATGGATGGATGGATGGATGGATGGATGAGTGGCGGGAAGGCATTTCCCCTTACAGAATGCAGAATTCACAGAAGAAAGTATTTAAATGAAACTTGCCAAGTTATTTGATGAGCTTTGCAATCACAATTTACTGTTACTTGTGCCTTGCATTGGATTATATATGTAAAAATGGGTGAGAAAAAAAACCAACAAAAAGGTGGCTTTAACTTTTCTTTTGGTGAGCCTATGATGACTAGTCAGTGATGACTGTCATGTTATTCCTACTTGATTGGAGGAAGTATGGGAGCACCTAGAATCTCTTAGTAGATAAATGAATGCAGTATTTCTTACACCAAAACATTTTGCAGTTTGAGAATTTTATTGAATTAAAAAATGTGTACAATATGTGCTTTGAAGCATGAGACATAATGTGTTCTACAAAGCAAAATAAAACATGTTCTGTCTTGTCTCTTGACAGGTATAAGCCTGTGAGGGAAGATGAAGATGGTAGCAAAGACGCCGTGGGAGGAAAGAGGGGCCGCGCCCAGACTGCTCCCACCAAAACCTCACCGCGCAATGCCAAGAAGCAGGATGAGCTGTGGCATGGTCAGAATCTTAAATCTCATTAATTTGACAGTTTTTGTTTTCCTCGCCTTTTCTTAATTAAAGTAGGTTCAGCGTTGCTACTATATACTGAAAATGTACTGCTGTTGGCCTAATGTCGATGTAGATTAAAAAAAAAAAAAAATACATGCACATTTGTTTCTTTAACTCATTTGCTTCTTTATCGTGACTATTATGAAATTTAAAAAAATTGAATTGCAAGGCAATGTCTTTCAGTTGCGCTGTTTCTCACAAGTCTGAACTCCTAGCAGTTCAATTAAAGTGTAGTTTTTTCCTAGATGGTGTATGCCCCAGTGTCATCAGCCCTTTAGAGACATACCTCACTTCAGATCCACCAGAGACCATAACATTTGATGACCCTTCTTTGGAGGTCATCTTGCTGGTGAGGGTTCTACACTCCATCAGTAGATACTGGTTCTACTTGTATGAGGTAAGTCTCTTCAGCATGTGATGAGTTTGGTTTTGGACAGTTTGAAAAGAATTCGGCTAGAACTACTAGGAAGGATTGCATGCTGAGAATATTCTTCACCCATGGACTTCTTCTGCTTTGTTGACGGAAAATACATAAGTGAAGTTACATGAGCATTTTTTTCTCTTTCGATTATAGAATGCTGCATGTAAGGAAATTATTCCTACAAATGAGTTTATTAACAGTAAACTGACTGCCAAAGCCAACCGTCAACTACAAGACCCGCTGGTCATCATGACAGGGAACATCCCTACCTGGCTTATTGAGCTTGGAAAGAGCTGGTATGTTCAGTATTAATGAATGAAAAGTAAATCTGTCATAGGTTGCACTCTTTGAATGCACTATTTTGAATAACACTTTTCCCCCATGATGCATTTTTCTCTCCATCTCTGTAGCCCCTTCTTCTTCCCCTTTGACACCCGGCAGATGTTGTTCTATGTAACTGCTTTTGATCGTGACAGAGCCATGCAACGCTTGCTGGACACAAACCCTGAGATCAACCAGTCAGATTCTCAGGACAGCAGAGTTGCACCACGTCTCGACAGGAAAAAGGTACAGTCTGTCTGTTGCAGCATTAAAACATTTTACTTGAGCTAATCTATCTAATGGAGTCCACTACTTGTGTACTTTATAGCCTGCAACCTGCTGTAAACAGTACAATGTAAATGCAATACACTTGGCATTCCTCATGCCATTCTTTCCATTGTCTTTATTTCCAGAGGACGATAAACCGGGACGAGCTCCTTAAACAGGCAGAGTCTGTAATGCAGGACCTCGGCAGCTCCAGGGCAATGCTGGAGATTCAGTACGAGAATGAGGTACCTTCCTTAATTTCTGCTCTTAGTTGAAATAAACAAAAAAAGGATTGCCACTCAGTGAAGGCCTCGGGACAACTTCACTAACTGTAACTGAGATGTCTCAGGGGTCTTCAGGTGGGAACCTTGTTTCATTTAGTTTGTCCCAAGACACCCCCAGAGGGTTAAACGGTGATCTCTGGTGTCCCAGAGTCACTCCCCTAATGTTCCTCCTCCCTCTTCTTTCAGGTCGGTACAGGTCTTGGCCCCACTCAGGAGTTCTATGCTCTGGTGTCTCAGGAGCTTCAGAGAGCTGATCTTGGTCTTTGGAGAGGAGAAGAGGTTACTCTGGCCAATCCTAAAGGTACCACATTATATCCTGTCCCTCTGAAGCAACACATGTTCTGTGTACGTTAGTTCATCAGTTGAGGACAGAATCTGTTGGTTAAATATGCATTTTAACAATGATGGTCCCATAATTTCAAGGTTCTTAACTTTTCCACTTTTTTATAATACATTTTTTTTTAACCATAAGAGACCAAAGAAAAGGCTTGTTTATGTAAATGCCAGTGTGTTTTCTTACATTTTTTTCCCAGGAATAGCACTGCCTCAACTTCTCTTCTTCTGCTCAACAGGAAACCAAGAGGGCACCAAGTACATGTTCAGCTCCAGAGGTCTGTTCGCCGTTCCTTTTGGTAGGACAACCAAACCAGCGCACATAGCCAAAATCAAAATGAAGTTCCGTTTCCTTGGAAAGTTGATGGCCAAAGCCATTATGGACTTCAGACTGGTAAGAACTTGTATTTTCAGCAACGTTTTTATCAGTAGATATCAATGGTCTGTTGATTAAAGTCTGATGTTACATTTGAATAGTTTCCTACTATTTAATGTACATGCACTGAAAAATATTGTTTTGCTTAAACTGAAATAGAAATTGACTTTTTTTCCCCTACGCTTTTGTCTAGCTGGATTTGCCCTTGGGGCTTCCATTTTATAAGTGGATGCTGCGACATGAGATGTCTATAAGCTCCCATGACTTGGTGAACATTGATCCTGGTGTGGCCAAGTCCATCCAGCACCTGGAGGACATCATTCGCCAGAAGAAGAGGCTGGAACAGGATCGGTCACAAGTAATACACTGCACACAGGATTTCTGTTTCATGGATTTACATTAATGCTTGAAAGCATCTGTCTTGATCCTGCTTTCAGATGTGTTTACTACCCATAATAACTTTTCCTTCAGTGTCATTTCTGGTACCAGTCTCTAAAACCTTTGGGCACTCCGAGTTGATTTTCTTTTTTGTTTTAAATAATAATTATTTGTTATCAGACTAGAGAAACTCTACAGCAGGCCCTAGAAAGCCTGAACATGAACGGCTGCTCTGTGGAGGACCTGGGTTTGGACTTCACTCTTCCAGGATTCCCAAACATTGAACTTAAAAAAGGTGGCAAAGACGTCCCAGTCACAATCTACAACCTCGAGGAGTACCTCAGGGTATATGATTTGTTTTTTGTTTTGTTTTGTTTTCTTCTGTAATAAATGTGACACTTAGTTCTTTATTGTCTAAATTTTTATTTATAATTTTGTCTCCCTGTAGTTGGTGGTGTACTGGACCTTAAATGAAGGAGTGTCGAGACAATTTGAGTCCTTCAGGGAAGGGTTTGAGTCAGTCTTCCCCTTGCATCACCTGCAGTATTTCTATCCAGAGGAGGTAAAAACAAAAAGAAACCCTTTTGTTGCTTTCCATGTTCTTCTTTTGTACTGGTGCATACACAAAAAAGGCCCGCCTCTTTTCTTTATTTTTTTGTCTCTGTATTCCTTTGTACATCATCATCATATGAATTTATCTGGAATCCTTATGAATTGACAGATTGCAAAAGAATAAAAAATCCTTTTCAATGTTAATTACCGACTGTCTCTCGTATCCGCTGCAGCTCGACCAGTTGCTTTGTGGCAGTAAATCAGAAACGTGGGATGTCAAGACGTTGATGGAGTGTTGTCGACCGGACCACGGATACACGCATGACAGGTGAGATCCTTTACACTTCCTCGAGTCATCTATGGTACCTAATTCCTGATTAACTGTAAATCTCTGTGTCTTGGTATTTTTTTGACAAAAACGTGAAACTATGATGTTTTCCTCATTTAAAAAAAAAAAAAATCATCAGCCTTTTTGGAGATTTTGCTGCTTCTACAAACTTACCACTTTCAAAAATGTGATGCATGGTTTTGGGAATTTTTGACTGCAGTTCATTAAAATATTAGTCTTTTTTTTTAATGTGAAGTCTAATGCTTTGTTTTTGCAGCCGTGCCATTCGGTTCCTGTTTGAGGTGTTGAGTAGCTTTGATGCCGAGCAGCAGAGGCTCTTTCTGCAGTTTGTCACAGGAAGCCCAAGACTGCCTGTTGGAGGTGATTACTGTTATGCAATATGTTTTATTATCAGTAATTTAGTCAAATGGGTTCAGACATGTTAGCACCAAGGTTTCTGCATATTCAGACTGGTGTTGCCTCTGTGTTTCAGGTTTCCGGAGCCTGAATCCCCCTCTGACAATTGTGAGAAAGACATTTGAGTCCACAGAGAACCCGGACGACTTCCTCCCTTCAGTCATGACGTGTGTCAACTACCTGAAGCTGCCTGACTACTCTAGCATCGAGATCATGCGAGAGAAACTGTTGATTGCAGCTCGAGAGGGCCAGCAGTCGTTCCACCTTTCCTGATCTCACCACATCTCACATTAAATTTGCCTTCTTCAGCGACTGATGAAATCATGACTTCCTTAGTTTTTTTGTAATCACTTACATTGAGGCTATGTGTACAGCCTTCCTGTTAGAGAAAGCAGCTTGCAGAGAAGTTAAGACTTTAAATATATATTTGCTGCCCCGTCTCTCAAAAAAAAAAAAAAAAAATTAAAAAAAAAAAAGAAAGGAAAGGTGTTCCATGACTCTCAACTTAAAATATAAAAGAATAAAACTTATAAGTAGTCGAGTCATGTTAAAAAAATGAAAACATCTGGGTGACATTTTAAATTGCATTGCTATGTGATATTAAAAAAAAAACAACAAAAAAAACAGTCAATTGTGATGGACAACTTGCTGGGTGTCAAAGAGGGAGGGGATGGGGGGAGGGAGGGGGCGGGGTCCGTGAGCAGGCTAGGTTTACTTTAGCTCCAAAGATCATTTGTACAGAGAAATTTGCAGACTTTGCTCATTCTACACGTTTGATAGAATAGCTCTTTGTTTTCATGTCTCCCTTCATTTTGTCAGTTGGCATTTTGTTCTGTATTATATTGGCCCTGGTTTGTGTGTTGCATTTTGGTTCAGCTCCCTCCCCCCTCCTTTGTCTTTGCTTCCATTTGTGAAAATGAGAGCTGCAGTTGGTTGAATGCGGGTAGTGATGAGCTCATATATAAATATATATATATATTTTTTTTTTCCCTACCTGAGTTGAGATTGTGTTCTGGCCTCCTCATTATAGAGAGCTTCAGCTCAAATTTAAGAGTTGTAACTTAATGTGTTGATCAGGTAAATTTGTTTTGCTCTTATTTTCATGGAGTTGGTGTCTTTCTGTTTGGCCCTACTGGATGTGTAGGGTTATCTTGGTAGACCAAACTCTGAGCAACCCTCAACACACAATGTAGCTGGGCACAAAATTTGGCTGGTCTCATTTTATCGTTTCATGGCCAGATAGCATTTCAAGTTCATTTATGGAATAAAGTATATATGCAGTTTCACACCTGGTTTGAGGTGGGAATGTCTGCTTTATCTTTTTTTAATTTTCTATATTGTCTTTATTTCTTGCTGTAGTTGATTTTTTTTTTTTTTTCTTTTTTTTTTTTTTTTTTCTTTGCACTGCTGGCTTGGAACGAACCGTGGTGTGCACCTGCAGTCTGTGGCCAGAGGAGGGCGCCACTGTTTGCTCTCCTGGCCCAATCGTTCATGTGCTGGTTTCTAAGATCTGCAATAATTTACTGCATCAGGTTCATGTTTTTACCTGAACATAAATAAAGTAACTGTTTGACTCATATTCTGACATAGTTGGTGTTTTATTTGTTCATCCTCTTTGCCGGTTGCTACACTTTGAAACATCTCTAAAGGTTTGTCCTTTTTTATAAATGTTCTCCTGGTTTTCTCCAGCATGGTCAGGTTTAGCTCAGTTGCCATAGAGACGTCGTACCTGGTATGTATCACTTGAGGTCTTACTGTGGTATAACACTGCTTTTGGTTATTATTGGAGCTTTACCCACCACTGTGCTCCATGAGCCAGGCACAAACACTAATCCTTTGATTAAACATTGCATAAAATGTTTGTGGGTGCTGAAATAAGCAATATTAAACAGTAATATGCCAAGATTCCCCGGACTTTTCTTCTTTAATCAGCTTGGCTTTATTCTTTGACCCAGTTTTTCTCTCTGAAGCAGAATGGTTTTTATTGTGAACAGTGGAGACACTTTCTCCATTTCTGTACTCCACCTGCAACATTTTCTACAATGAGCAGACTTGTATATTTCATACCGGGATTTGTGTTCTCACACTCTTATAGGTTCACCTCTGTCACAGCTCTGATTGAAATATTTCGCCAAAATTCTCAATGTCAATTATGTGGGGACCAGAAGTTCTGGAGCATCACTTTTTGAATGCTGTCCCTTTACTCTTGAATATGGTGATGTGTGAGGAGTATTTGAGGGTGTCTCTGTTACTGGCTGAACACTAGTTAGGAAGGATGGAAAGGTAGCAGAACTGAGTGAAAACGCAGCAGGGATCTGGGGGTCTTGGAATTCTGGTCCTGAACCCAAAACCACATCAGTGGTGTGACGCATGGTACACCCAGCTTGTCTGATCGTTCTCAAGAGTACTGTGGAAGCTTTAGCTTTAGAAGAATAAGTAAAGAGAGGACTTAAATCTATTTTTGTTATTGCTGAGTGTCATGTGTGAATTGAGAAGATGAAACTTCCACATTTTCAGAACCATGTTCAATACTTAAGCCAGCCTGGATCATCGTGATCCTGCTGCTTTCAGATTCAGAGGGCATCATCCCCCCGGAGGCAAAACCCTCTTTCATCACCAGGCAGCAGCTATTCTTCTGGCACAGCTGTGGATTTTCTCCACTAACAACCATCCTCCTCCCGTCTCCCCAGCCTCTTCCAACAACCATCCTCCTCCCGTCTCCCCAGCCTCTTCCCTCCATCCCATCTTCTCTCTATATGTACTTAAGAAGAGGTTAGGATGATGAGACTCCACGTGAGGGGGGCGCAGAGCTCTCTGAGAACTGAGAAGTGCTCAGGAAGGTGATGGTGGGGAGGGGGGCAGAGTGTGTGTGCGCGCGCGCGCGTGTGTGAGTGTCGTCAGCAATCATCGTCATTGTGACTCGGAGACAGACACGAGCCAATAGCTCTCCCCTGCTCTTCCCGCATCTCTACGTTGTCTCCCTCATCCTCCACTCCATCAGCCAGTCATTCTGCTTGCTCACAGCTGAGGCTCAACATCCAAGCAGCCTGCCTCCTCCTCCTCCTCCTCCCATCCTCTTCCTCTCTCACAGCCACAGTCGCTCACACACCTCTCAGTTGTTACCGAGTCCAGGCACCACTACCAGCAGCTCTGAGCAAAGAAAGAGAAGACACACAGAAAAGAAAGAAGAGAAGAGAAGAAGCCGCAGTAAGAGGATAAGAGGATAAGGATGTGGATGAGTGTTTCCAGTGTGTTGGCGGTTCCCTCCTGCCGCCACACACAGGTTGCATGGAGGCTTGCATCTCCCCTACTTCTCCTCCTCCTGCTCCCGGGCCACGGCACTGAAGCCGTCCCCTCTCCGTTCCAGCTGGCCCCGGACACCCCTGCACCGGCCGAGCCCACTCCCACCCAGGCCACACCTCGCCCGGACCCCTGCGAAGGCCAGCCCTGCCTCAACGGAGGGGTCTGCTTGGCACTAGCCTCCGCCAACAGGCCAGTGGACAGCTGGGAGTACACGTGCACATGCAGCCAGGGCTTCACTGGACGCAACTGTGAGGTATGAACCCACTAATGTTAGTATCTGACTTTCCTGTTTGGTCCAGTCGTGGTGACGCCGCACAGCCAGTGTGTCATCTGGGATCTTACTGCTCGGCTTTGCTTGAGAAAGTCACACACACGGACTCAAGGGAAGTCCAGAGGAGCGTGGTTCTGTGTGTTACTTTAAAGCAGGAGCGATAAAGAGCCCAACCGGCTGGCCTTTTGAAAATGTACATAATTATTTGCTTTGTTTTGATCATATTATTGTCTATCACACATTTCGATTTCCATTTCCCATTGTGACGCCACTAATCATAATTATTATGGCCAAAATTCAGAGATATTTTGACATGCACGTGTGCAGTTATAGGAAATTCAGATTTACATTCTGCACTTCTCAAACGGCTTTTAAACGAGAGCATGTCACCAGAGTGCTGCGTTGCTGTGGCAACAGGGAGGTAAGAGCGGCAGCAAAAAGATGCGTGATGAAAATTGTACATGTGTGTTTAAAGTACATTTGTGTGTTAATCTGGTGCTTGTATCTGGAAGAGTTTCTGCCCCCATCCCTGCAGCACTCTTTTTGTTTTTGCTTCTGCACGCACATAAAGTAGTTCAAAGTTACAGCGGCTACTGTAGCCGTGTTGACGTCATCTGTGCTGCACGCCAATGTGTCTGTGTACTTGAGCTCCAAAGTCGTTTAAGCATGAATTTGTTTACAGGGAGATGCAGATGATCAGGTCAAAGCGCTGTCCCCAAAGTGTCTTTATATCTTATATCCGTTTGGTTCCACAGCAGAGAGGTGTCTACTAATGCCGTCATTCTGAATAAGCACCAGAGAGCTCCAAAAGTGCCTGGAAAAATACGCCAAATGCTTTACATTTAAACACCAGACACTGGTATTTGGTGTTTCTTCACATCTCGCAGTCCTCCTTTCTCTTAGTGGACTCATTTGGGAAGAGGTGGTCCACTTTCTCTGTGCTACTTTGTTGTTTACAAGGACATCCACTATTCTGATGCAGACGCCTTTTATAGATGAGCACTTTATTGATCTCCTCGTGAATCTGCTCTACTACTCCTGATTGCACGAGGTTCGTTTGGGGCTTGAAGTAAATGGATTGCGGCTGAGGCCTCTGAGTCACGCTGGGGTGAACGAGAGCATCCGACCGCAGCACGAAGGCTAAATGAGTCTACTGCAGCATCGGGGAGGGAAGCGACAAGGTGACTGGGGGGAGCTGAGGCAGAATCCCCAACAGGTGGCAGCCACATCCCCGCTCCGCTTCGCATTTAGACGCGCATTCATGTTTCTTGCGCGTGCATGCAAGGACATCTGATAGTGGAAGGCGCAGTCAGGTGAGCCTGCTGGTTACGCGCGCGCAGGATTGAGGCTGTTTTAGTTGCGTGTTCAATCAGGGGCCTGAACTCCTCGGCTGTCCTGGTTTCGTCTCTTAGAATAGAAAGCAGCTGCGGTTCGTCATCTCTGCAACCTGCTTGGCTCCACAAACCACACGGCCGCGGAGTCTTCACGCAGCCGGAGATCCACTGGACGCTGCAGCCACGGAGGGGGACGTTTGTCACACTAAGCACAGACACCTCTGCTGCTCGGGGTTTGGGGTCCGTCGGGTCCCTCCTGCTGTAAAATGACCAGACTTGACCACGTCCACTCTGGCTTTCACGCGCCACCGACACGAGTCCCGCGCCGGGGAGGAGGCGGCGTTATTGATTTTGCCTCACTCCCCCCTTGATGCTCGTCTGTTCTCTATGGAAACTGGAGCAACATTCAAACTGAGGCTTGGTTAATGTTTGCATCTCCTCGTGTGACACAACAACACAGATGGGACAAGAGAAAAAAAAATAAGATTGGGAAAGAGGGATGAAAAAAGAGCAATAGAAAGGAGTTGGAGCTCAGTCTGAGTAAAAACTGGGCTCCAAACTCGAACATAAATACTCTAGAAGATGGATTAACCTCACAGCTTTATACAAACCTGTTGATTTTAGGATATTCTGCAACATTCCGGCTGAGCTGCTAATCCCACTCAGCGTCTTACCACCTTGGATGGGAGTTATTTCTGCAGAAATCACAGTAATCGAATTCAAACCACAACAGCAAGCACCACGCAGACCCAGTCCGGCTGTAAGAGTCTGGGTTTTAATCACAGCCTGCGCCTTTGTGCATGGCAGACTTTAAGCGGTCTTGCTGGATTTCACTGGCACCGACCTTTCTTTGAGTTATTAGCGTCTCACCCTCTCACTTATTCACTCCCGAAGGCTCTGTGCGCGTTGATGCAGTACTGTTGCAGCGCAAACCAGCCATTTGTCACAAAGCCAGTTCAGTGGTTGAACTTTCACACCGTGAAGCACTAAATATGTGTGTTCATGTTACTCTTCTTTGGAGAGGGGGTGTGTGTGGTGGGTAATTTGCCCGTTTTTCTGCTGCAGGCTGCTCCGCTTAAACAAGCCCGTGTGAGCCTGTCAGAGCCGCGATGCGCTGGACGCTTCTGGATCCGTCTGATAATCCCGTCAGATCTCGGCCGAGTTCCCTCTCTCTTCTCTCATCATCTAGCAGTGCTTTCTAACTTGCCAGTTCCCCTGTTTCACTGTTACATAAGCATCATTAAGCCTTCATTCCGCTTGCTGTTTTATTTATTTTATTTTTTTATACGTTTTCTACTTCTCTCCTTCACTTGGACTTGTGTATAAACAGATAAAAAAATCATTTTGGGAACCATTCACCCTGTTGTTGAAACCTGTAAAGGTGGCAGATGATCACTACTTTTACTAATGAAAGTAGTGAGACACAATTGGGCTGCTGGCCGACTTTTGTCAGAAAGCAACTTTAATACTCTGCATCAGTGTTTGACTTAGTTTGTGGTAAAAAAATAAAAAAAAGGATGAAAAGGTATAATGTGTCACACTGTTGTACAGCGGAGGTTGTACTTCCCTAATTTTAACACCTGGTAAAGACCAGATTAGTTTTTCATTTAATCCTCTTACATAAAATCTTAACATTTAAGGAGGTTCAGTAAGGTAAGCCAACCGGGCTCTCATTTTCTCCCCATTTTCTTCAGTCTCCTGGTTGCTTCTGCCCTGATGTCCACTGTAGGTCCGTTGGTCGGTTTTATCGTTGCCCACGTGTGAAGTAGTTACTTTGGCTGCTATGGTTTTTACTCATACCAGGGGCGGGAAACCATGAGCGCTGTACTTCCTAAAACTAATCAAAATCCTTAAAAAAGTGACATCCTCTTCAGAGATCTAACTTTTGACTGCAGTATGAATTCAGAAAAAAAGAAATCTTAAAAATAGCCTGATTTGCACTGGGAAATAGTTAAGCCAGTTGATATTTGGTAGCTGTTTCTTCGTCAGACTTTAAGGTGTTGATAATACATCAAGATGGGAATGCAGTGAGAAGCTTTTCATTCATAAAATGACAGCGTGAATATCTTCTTTTTCATTGCGGCTGGACGCGCCGACCCTCCAGCGCACAAGCTTCTTGAATGAAAGCCCCCTCAGTGCAAATGAGCGACGACGACTGCTGAAGCTCATCCTAACTATGAGAAAGAGTGTGAGCGTGTTCAGCGGTCAGCATTTGTCCCCCGGGACCATCCAGTCTGCAGCTGCAGATGCAGTTTGAGCTTCATCCAATTAAGCAGAGCTCAGAGCTTATTGGTCTCTTTGATATTTCTGGTTTGTTAGTCAGACGAAAGCCACTAGGAATAAAGTGGTAGTTAAAAGAAAAATGTTTAGAAAAATATACATCTGAACACGTAGTTTGTTGGGGGGGGGGGGGGTGATAGAAAAGTGTCTATTGGAGTAGAGAACGTGCATGTGAAGCTGACATATTGACCTGAGGCTGAGGGAAGAAAACACTTCATAAAGAAAACAGGAATATGCAGCCTCGTGTGCTTCAGACGGTTTGATCGACGGAGTGACGTCACGGAGCTGCTTGCGGCTTTGATTTGAGGAGTAAAACCGACACTAAACGGGACATTGAGCTTTCACCGATATTCACGTTAATGCTTTCAGACGGTACGAGTTGGACCGCGCTTCCTTTGAACGGGAGAGCTTCGAGCCAAATGCGTCGGTCATTTCCATATCACACATCACCTGTTCCTTTGAACTGTGGGCGGTGCTGTCGATGCTGCTCAAAGGTGCAGCAGCTGGACATCTTCATGTCTACCACGTGGACTGACCTGCGGCGTTTTGAGCCTCACGGCAGTCTCACGTCTCTCAGATCCGATCACCTGTCGGTCCATCCCTGACTCCGACCCGCTCGCCATTATCTTAGACTTTCATGACATTTATTTATTTATTTTTTTAAGTTTAGTGCTACCAGAAGGGTAACATGTGATCACTGAATATCCAAAGACAAACTGATTTGAACTTCAATGGGGTATCATTGGTGAGGCATTCGGCAGAACTCTGTGTCCTTGTTTTACTCTGTTGGGTTTTGTGATTATATTTTATTCACGCAGAAATGATTTCTCTCAGCTTAGAGAAGAAATCGTTCTCATTTAGTTCATGTTTTAGGGTTAAGGAGATACACCTTAAAAGCAGGAGGGTTCAACTCTAACAGCATCCCTCTTTCCTACACGGATGGTCAGAAGGGTTGATATCTTCTTGCGCCGCCAAATTTGTTTTGCACATCAGTAAATGAACTTATTGCTCAGAGACAGTGGCTGAATCTCCTCCACAAACCACCGATTCTTTATTAAGTCTTTATTTTTATCTATTGCCAATCACTTTAATTGTTGTAAAAGTTTTTACATTTCTAGACCCTCTGAAGACACATATTGTGTGTGTCTAAATATTATTTTGAGTGACATTTCTTTTGTTATTTTAACTGTTAAAAAATATTCAGTGTAAAAAAAAATACATTGAATTATTTCTCTATACAATTACCTAAATCTCTAAAATGTTATGCGTATTATTAGAAAAATATGCTTCACAAGACACCGACAGAAAACCGCACAGAAATCACTTTCAAGGCAAAATGCCCACACAGCCCCAGCAGCAATGATTTAAGGATGATAAAATCTGGCCGACTACAGTCAGATTTTATGTCTGCGTCTTATAAAATACAGTGGAGTCAGCGGCTGCTCTTGAGCGTTTTTCAGCCGCCCCTGACCGCTCCACATATCTGAAGCGTTTTTCCAGCATTTCGCTGGCACTCATCACGGACAGATCTCTCATCTCCGTGCCACTGGCTCTTTCATTTTCCTGGATTTTAGCAGAGAAACTTCCACCTCTGTAAAAGAAAAAGTAATTTCATTTCTCCCCCACGGTTTACTTGAGGTGTTTCTTTTCCTTTTTTTTTCCATTTTATTTCAACTGCCCTCATTTCTATTTTTATCTTTAATGGAGCACCAAGTTTGGTTACTGTCAACTATATAATGTTAAAAAAAAAGGAATAAAAAGGCAAAAACACACCTCACTAACCACCAGTTTACCGTAATAAGAATAACTCTATACTCTGACACCATTATCGCTCTGTTGCGTCTAAAGATTACTCTTGTGGTGGCTTCTGTCAGCGTAATGAGTGCAAGAGACAGGAGGAAGGTGTGGGTTTATAAAGCGTGGCAGCACATTGTGGTGCGTGCGTGTGTGTGTGTGTGTGTGTGTGTGTGTGTGCGTGTGTGTGTGTGTGTGTGTGAACCATGAACATCTTTTGGCTGCAGACAATTAACGCCAGCTTAGCCCAAAGAAGCCCTGCAGACCGCGACCAGGTCTTTTTAATTAACTCAAATCCTTAACTTAGCATGTTATGACATACTACAAGTTGGATTTAAACTTGGTGTCAGTTGCTTGTGTACAGTTTATCTAAAAAGATTTAAAAAAAAATCCGAATAGCCTAATCAGTTGTCCGATGTTCCTCCAGTTGTTTCTGATTTGTTTTACTTTTCCACCCTTTTGTAACCCCTGTTCCAACTTTTGTGTTGCTGCCATTAAACTCAAACATCAGCTCATATTTTCAATGAAATGGCAGAATGTCTCCGTTTCAACAACCTGATGTGTTGTTAATGGTCTGTCGGGAATAAAATATGGGTTTATGAGTGGCATGCAGATTTTCAACAGTTTATTCAAACGATATCCACTTTCTGTTTCTTGTGCCTCCCTTTGTCGCCTTTGTTTTTCTCCTAAACATTTCTGTGTTTCTGCATTTTGGCCTGGGAAGCACAGAAGAGTGCCCCTCCCACTTTAACTTTGGACTTGGTGTTCTGATGGTATTGTTTCACATGTTTTTAATTTTATTCTGGTAAGGCAAGACAAGGCAAGGCAATTTTATTTGTACAAAACAATTCAAAGACCTTTACATGAAAAGATTTTTTTTAAAAAAAGCATAAAAAATTAAGAGTTTAAAAGCAGAAATTAAAGACAGACAAACAAGTTGCAGTGCAGTGGCAGAATAAAGAGAAGTAAAACTAAGACTGGAGTTACATTTTAGTACTGAGATCAATTTTGAATCTAGATTTAAATCTAAATTCAGAACAGTTTTAAATAATTTAGTCAAAGGCAGCTATAAACAAATACGTTTTCATAAAAAGGAACTGAGGGTTTCAACATTCCTGCAGTGTTCTGGAAGTTTGTTCCAGATCTGTGGAGCATAAAAGCTGAACACTGCTTCTCTATGTTTGGTTCTGATTCTGGGGACACAGAGCAGAACTGAACCCGAAGACCTGGGACGTCTGGATGGTTGATATGGTAGCATGTCTCTGATGTATTTTAGTCCTAAACCCTTCAGTGATTTATAGTATTTTAAAGTCTATTCTCTGAGGTACAGGGAGCCAGTGTCAGGACCCCAGAACTGGTGCGATGTGGTCCACTTTCTTAGTTCTAGTGAGATTATCTGGAGCTGTCTGATTGAGATCTTTGGCAGACCTGTAAGGACACGGTTGTAGTTATCAGCTCGACTGCAGATAAACACATGGATGAGTTTGTCAAGATCCTGTTGAGACATTAGTCCTTTGCTCCTGGAGATGTTATTAGGCTGACTTTGTAATTGTTTTAATGTGTCTCTGAAGGTTCAGCTCTGAGTCCATGACTACACCCAGATTATGGGCCTTATCGGTGGTTGAATCATGTAGATATTGAATAGGAGGGGGTCCTACGATAGCACCTTGGAGAACTCCACATGTAATTTTTGATGATTCCAATGTAAATTTACCTATTGAAACAAAGTAGTCCCTGTCCTTGAAGTAAGACTTAAACCAGTCAAGTACTGTGCCGGAAAGTCCGACCCAATTCTCCAGTCTGTATTTATGTGGATGTCATTGAACACCTTGACAAGGGCAGTCTCTGGAGTGAAAGACATCAAAGCAGTTGCTGAGAGTTAGGAAAGTATTTAACTGTTGAAACACAGCTTTTTCAATAACCTTACTGATGAACAAAAGATTTGAGATGGGTCTGTAATTTTACATTAGCGGGTCTCTTATGCTCTCTGCTTTCACTTAGAAAACTAAACTTGGGGGGTGTGGAGTCTATCAAAGGAGGAGTCTCACTATTTTGGTGTTATATATATATATATATATATATATATATATATATATATATATATATATACTACACACTACATATTCACTCCCACACACAGTGCACGCCGAGAGAACCCAGAGCCCCACCCAATCTCACTATGCTGCACTCTGACACCAAAACAACCCAAGTCCAGCCCCCCCCACCAGCACTCACCCAGCACCCCACAATGACAGTGCAGGAGCAGAACCAGGAGGTCCCCCGACCCGGTTGGCCTGCACAAGACACCACACCAACACAAGCCCCCAGACCTCTGACTGCAACACCCACAAGCCAGCCCAAGGGAGGACTAGTGTCAGCCTGCTCATCGTTGTGGGTCGTCTGTAGAGTCGTTTCATTTCCATATAGAGCATTTACCTCAGCATTCACTTCAAGCCTATGAATTTTCATTTCCATTACTGCTATTTTTTGGAGAATTGTGTCATACTCATCAGTGGAAAAGAGAGGCATCTTGCACTGATTAACTTGTGGTCCTAGAAACAATTGCAGCTGCTCCCGAAGTCATCTGGTCCTCCTCTCAGAGGAGATTAAAGAAAAATAATGAAAACACTGCTGAAAAATCATTGAGTGCCACTTTAAGTCCAACTTTTTTGTTTGGTGGAGTGGTAAGAAGATATGAGTAAAAATAAGATAAAAAGTGGCAAAGCAGGCAGAGAGCAAGCAGAGGAAGCTAGAACAAATTGGTAATAATAATAATAATAATAAGAAAAAAAACTTTAATAGTCCGCTAATGGCAAAATTACATTGTTGAAACAGCAAAGTACAAGAGCAGCAGCAGAGTTCTAATTAAAAATGAGAAACTGCAAAAACTATAAGTATGTACAGTATAGTGACATCAATAAATATTTGTTAAAGTGACTAAAGTATATTACACTTGTTATGATTCCGATTATAACGCAGCAGATGGATGATGGACATACTGTACGTACAGTGCTAACAGTGATGATTGCAGAGCATGACAGCAGCAGGAAGGAAGGACCTGCAGAATCTCGCTTTCACGCAGCGAGGGTGGATCAGTCTGTCACTGAAGATGCTCTCCAGATCAGACAGGGCGTCCTGCAGGAGGTGTGACTCACAGTCCAGCATGGACGTCAGTTTAGCCAGCACCTTTTTGTCACCCACGTCCTGCGCTGAGTTCAGAGGACAGGCTAGGACAGAGCTGGACTTCCTCATGACCTTTGCCTCTCTGTGATGCTGCTGACAGGATGGCTGATGCCCCCTCAGAGTCATGGAAAGTCCTCAGAAGTGCCATAATCACTCCAGGAGACCATAGTCTCCTCAGGAGGCAGCGGCTGCTCTGGCCTCCCCGGTACAGTGCGTTCGTGTTGTGAGTTCAGTCCAGTTTATTGTTCAGGTGAACACCCAGGGACTCATAAGAGTTCACTCTCCCAATGCTCATTCACCATCCACCACCATGTCCTTGGTCTTCCTCGCTGATTCCCCAGTTGACGAGGAAGGGGGTTTTTGTAATCACCATCTTGGTGAATCTTTTGCAGTTGTCTCTGCCTTCCTCTCTGGACTCGGAGGAATCTCTACCGACTATTAGGCTGACACATGACCGCTCTTCGAGGTGGTATGCAACCTCAGTGTGCCGCCACTTTCTGTTGTTTTCTTCAGGTTTCCTGATCAACACTTCAGATTGCACTTTCTAATTTCAGCTTTTCATTAAACTTGACCTGTGTTAAAAGAGAAAAATGTGACTGAGGGATGTGTCCATAGGTAGTTTTTTTTAATTTCTTTTCAGCCTGCTGGATTACAGGCCCAAGACCAGGCAAAAGCAGAACCTAATTGATCTCAGCACAGATCCAAATCACGTTCTTTAAAAATGCAGGATAGCATCGGAAGTCTTGATGAAAATGTATGCTTTACCAACTCACTAAGTCATTGTCAACCTTCAGTCTCGGATAGCCAGCAAGCAGAGACTTATATTCACCTTGAGATCAATTGGGAGATGGGGAATAGAGCTCCCTACCGAGAGGAATCAATCCTGTCTGGAGCTTGGTTTCCAACAGACTCATCCACATGTAATTTCTCCACCCTGATAGATGCGCACAGCGCCAATAACTCTGGTGTCGCTCAGTAAATGAATATCTGCTACCGCGTTCCTCCTCATGGTCTTAAAACCTTGCTGTTGCTGCACAGTGCCGCTCTGTCCTGACTGTATCTGCATTGCCCGTCTCCTCTTTTTGCACCACGTTGCGATCTGTTGTACATTTGTTCTGCTCTAATTTTCGCTCACATACAGTTTTGGACATTTTCACACAAGTATTGCAGATCAGAAATTTTCTGCTCCAAGGGTCTGGAAAATTGGTGAGTGACACTATTTTCATTCGTAACACAACAGTTGGGCGAGAGTCTGACAGTTTGCGCTGATCTCCAAACAAAGAAAGCGAAGATAAGAGAGAACTCAGATAACACGGTTGTGTAATAATCTCCCCAACAACACAGATGAAGACTAATTCGGCTCTGTTTTGAAACGTGTATGCCTCTGTACTTAAACATATTGAACCACCCTGGAAGTGTGAAGCAATAATCAATATTGAGACATTTGTTGGGGGTTTTTTTTTGTGTTTGTCTCAACTGTGTGTTTGTGAGTGTGTGTGTGTGTCGCACGCCAAAATCACTACAGCGTGCGAGAGGGCCCTTTTTAAATGTGTTGTTGTTTTGTTAGCCTGCCGCATGAGGTACTTTTCTGGAAATGCAATTTCCAAATGGGAATGTGTAGCTGGTGCTGGTGCCATCATTGTTTTTGTAATTTTAGTCACAGCGGAGCCCCCCAGGACAACCTAGTCTGTTATAATCAGGAGCGATGAAATGTGCTCCAAAAGTAAACATTTATCCCCTGCGATGGACTAGCAATCTGTCCAGGGCGTACCCCTGCCTGTTCTTCTAAAGAGAGCTTTTGAAGACTCCCGTTCTCCACTGTGACCTTAAGTAGGAATGTTTGCTGTATCCTTTGATGGTTTGAAGTATGCATGAGTGAACGTGCCTTGAAAAAGGGATTATACTGTGGCACAACCGGCCACATGGGCTGAGATGAGAATCAGCACCTCCAAATTGAAGACCATGGTCCTCAGCTGGAAAAGGGTGGAGTGCCCTGTCCGGATTGGGGATCAGATCCTGCCCCAAGTTCAAGTATCTTGGGGTCTTGCTCATGAGTGAAAGAAGACTGGAGCAGGAGGTTGACAGGTGGACTGGTACAACATCAGCAGTGATGCGGACTCTGGTTCGGTCTGTTGTGGTGAAGAGACGAAGCTCTTGATTTACCAGTCACTCTATGTTCCCACCCTCACCTATGGTCACAAATTGTGCATTGTGGTGGTTTGGGCTTCTGGCTAGGATGCCTCCTGGACACCTCCCTGGCAAGGTTTACTGGGATGTCCCACTGGAAGGACACCCTGGGTTAGACTCAGGACACGCTGAGGGGATTGTTTCTTGGCCTACATGGCTTGGGTTTGACTGGTGAGCACAAGTTGAAAATCAAAAGGTTGCTAAAAAGTCAATACTCATTCCCACTTTTACTTGGACAAAATGATCACAGTGTCTACTTCGATTCTCTCACATCAGTGTTCTTCAATCCAGGTCCTCAGGTCCCTCTGTCCTGCATGCTCTAGATGCTTCACTGCCCTACAACACCTGATACAAAAAAAACGGATCACCTTCAGGTTTTCACCAAGGTCGCACAAGTCTGACCTGAAAAAAACAAAACAAATAAAACTCAGGAATAACATCCCCTGAATCATGTTTTACATGGAGTGGTCAGCACTTCCTTCCTGCTGCCCTTCTGTTTTCATTCAAACATGTTTTGTAGGAGTTTTTTGCAAATCACTGTCAGATGGTCAAACAGAATGACAAGCTGTGTCTTCCTGCTGCTGCTTCTAAAAACATTTTCTTTGTCTTCAGGGACAAAGTTAGTGGGAGGCGAGTGGTAATACATGTCCAGTATCACCTCCTACCATGAAACCTAGTTTTATGTGCGATTCCCCCATCCCTCTGTGGGGTTTCTATGGCAACAGAGCAAAGATGAGGAGAGCAGAAGAGATCAACAGGTGTAGACTACATAATGCCAAGCAGACACCATCAGAGTGTCCTTGAGGGCGTTCTATCTTTTGTTTGTATGTTAAAAAACACATGCAACGTGGGCACAGTATTTCTGTGCACAGTGGGCTCCCTGTTGATGTCCTGGACATGATGAGGGATCTTTCACATTTGAACTCTCATGACAACAGGAACAGGATGTTCCACTTCCACCCTGCGACTGACTGATCTCTTTTGGCAGTCTGACAAGCTCCAGATCCATTTTTAGAACAACATGAAGCAGAGAGGGATTTTGATTATTTTAACATCTGCTACGCACCTATTTAGAACATCAAGATGTGACCTGAAAACCACCAGCTCAGTTTTCAAAGCAGCCAAAGCTTATGGACCATGGGTAGTGTGTGTGTGTGTGTGTGTGTGTGTGTGTGTGTGTGTGTGTGTGTGTGTGTGTGTGAGAGAGAGAGAGAGAGAGAGAGAGAGAGCGAGATAGAGAGGATGAGAAAGTTTTCTCAAGAACAACAGCTGAAGGGGACACTTGCTGGAAGCAGTACTTTTGCCGTATATTTTTATACAGTTAATAAATGTGACGAGGCTCCATAGTTCGTAACACTGATAAAAGATCAAACTTATTGGAGACTGCCTCCTTCTGGCTGTTCCTGTCTCTATGTTAGCACTCTATTACCCTGTAGGACCACAACCGCCGATGCTCGGTGTTAGAGTCTATGAGTTTCTAATGTCTTACGTCGTTTATTTTAGCACTGATCATGTGTTGCAGATGTGCCTGGATTGCAGATGTTCCTAAGTTGGCACACGTGTCTTGGTGAAGCTCAGTCCATTGTTCATTGTGTGATTTCCTAGCCTTGAACTCTCGTCACAGATTCTCTAGGACTGGGATCTGGGTTCTGATACAGCCACTCCAGGATCTTATCCTTCAAAAACCTTTGAATAAATGTAGATGTGTTCGAAGAGCCAACAGTGACCTAAATCTAGACTGGCATCATAATCCTCTTTATTTCATGATTCAGTTGAATCAAATAAGGTTCCTTGAGCTTGAAGCAGCGAAACAACACCACGGCATTATGCTCTCACCACCGTGTTTGACTGTGGGAACTGTGTTTTATTAAACTGAAGGCCTTTTTCTTCCTTCTCCAAACAAAAGCAGCGCTGATGCTGCACTTTCAACAATGTTTAGGTTTGTTGTTTGTTTTTTTTTAAACAGAATTTGTATCCTTGTGAGTTGGCATGGCAGTCCTGGACGGTAAAACGCTCATGCTTATGACAGTTGATGACAACATAATCACTTTCAAGCAACAGCTTAACAAGTGATCAGAATAATCAGCTGGCATTTTAGCAGGTTTAGAACAAGTCTTTAACTGTAAGACTGATTATCACTCAGTTCATTTAGGAAAAATAAGACCGGTAGCCAGCAAGGACAGTGGTAAACCTTTGTTGTTTGGTTAGTAATCCAAAATGTTTGAATTTTACCACTGTGAGTGCTCTGTGCGCGGCGGCGTGTAAAGAGACGGTTGGAGGAGGTGTAACCTGAACGCTGTGCTGCAGCGTGATTGTTGCAATCAGCTCTTGTTGTGACAGCAAAAAAATCTTGTAGTCTCCACTCTGACACCGATTATTAACGTCACAGCTAATCAAGGGAAACTTTGTGGTGTGAAATGTTTTCACTAGAGAGCTTATCTGTTAAGCAGACAGACTGTCACTAGTATATAAAAAAAGCTGCATATGTGAAATGTGTTCCTAAAGAAAGGGACTCGTCTATCTGTCAGTGCATCTGCTGCAACAGAAGCTTCGTGTAATTTCACAAAGAGCCTGAGAGCTCCTGACCTATTTCAGTCCTTGTCTGATAGAATAAGAAGGCAGTCCTCAACAGTAGACGCCTCAGTCCCCTGCAGGGCCGGCTCTGCTAGATAAGTTTAAACAGATCCTTGCAGCACCTCTTCTCTTAGACTGCTCTCATCTCACTTAGTATTCCTCTTACTCCTCCACCCCTCCGCGCCTGCTTGCTCTCATTTTGCTGCATCAAACCTCATCTATCTCCCTGTCTGGTTTGGCATTTGGCAAAGTTGAGCAGCAATTGTCTTTTGAGGGATGATGCCAAGCAATCAGTGCGCCTTATTTAGTGACATTTGCATCGAGAGCTGTGTGGAGCAAAGTAGGTGTCATCCTTCTGTGGGATGCCGTTTGAGTGACAGATGTGCAGAAGCAAAGATGTGTGGAGATGGAAGAGAGTTATCGACAAAGTTTAATGACACCAAAACTGTGTAATGCAGTGAAATGTATGCTTGAGATGGAAATTCATGAGCATGAATGTTGGTTTTACCTCATTACCTTCTCTCCCTTGCATCTTTCATCTGCATCTACATTTTCATCTATTTATGCATCAAGATGAGATTGAAATTTATTAAGGTGCTTGGCCATGTTGGTGTGGGCCTCATGGACCCACATTTTAAAAAGGGAGCAGCTCTTTGAAGCCACAGGGCCAGGAAGTGATGGGGATGGACGCTTTGATGTGCAGAAATAGATAGCATTAAAGGCCCGCTGACAACAACACCCCGTCCGGCTGCAACATCAGCGTCGGCTCCTGTGGCAGCAACTTGGATGGATGTGAAAGGAGACGGCTGCCCAGGATGCTTCAAAATGGGATTCTGGAAAATAAACTTGTAATCTACCGTGTATCTAAGGACAATAATATACGGGGGGGGGGGGCACTTTTCAAAAGGGAAGTTATTTATCCGTTATTGTATATCAACAGAAATCAGTAGTCCATGATGTCCGAGGTGTAAAGAAAGTCACCCCCTTTTCCTGCTTTAGCTGTCTGACGCTCATCAATCAGCCCACCAAACCCGGGACTGACTGCTGGCCCTCTTCATCCCAGTTTACCTTCAGACCCAACACGGCTCAGATGATAAAACCTGATTAAACGCACGCTGACACAAAGTTTGTGACGACTTCAGCCTCTAATGAAGATGTACTGCACATCCTCCCTTGCCGAGGATGAAAAAGCAATGTTTATTTAAGGCGATCCATGCTCGCTCAGTTGCTAAATTGACAGTTCATGGTGTTGAAAGTGAAGAGCTAGATTTTCACAGGAACTACGGCTGTTTAGCTCCCGCTGATGCAGTGAGGAAGCTCAGCTAAAATACTCAGCAGTAGTAATGCTGGCTGTGGCAGGGCCTCTTAACAAGCAAGCCTACCGTTTGTGATGGTTTTAGTTGTTGACCATGCAGTTCTATATTGTCTGTTTCCTTTGATTAAGTTTTAAAAAACACTATATATATTACAGCACTTTGCTCGTGTCTTTACTTTTTTTTTTTTAATCTGAGCACCTTCGTTTGCACCTCTGCTCCTGCGTCCCTCAACAGCTGTCACATCCTTCTCACCCCAAGTGAGGATGTAACTTCGCATTAACACTAAGAATACACCTTGCTTTTTCAGCATTGTGTTTTTTAAATCGGCACACAGTTTATAAAATCTGTTGTCGTTCTGTGTTGTTGAATTTCCACAAGACAAAAGTTAAGCTTTGTTTTAATGAGCTGTAACATTAAAACGGTCTCATGATTATCTGGTTTCAAACGTTCAGTTTTCTTTCCCTTTCATAACGAAAAATGTACGGTGCTCTTGTCCACTATAGTGCAAATCCTCAAGATGTCTGCAATAACCTGACTCGATCACTACAAACCAGTTGCTCTAACTCCAATAATCATGAAATACCAGGAGAGACTGGTCCTCGAACCCATTAAGGGCACTCTCCCTCCTACTCTGGATCGTCATCAGTCTCCATACAGAGCCAACAGGTCAATCTCTACTACCCTCCACACTTAACTGTGCCACATGCGTGGTTGTTGTTTGTTGACTGTTGCTCTGCATTTAACACAATTATCTCCAGGAGGCTGTTTTGCAAGACGTCTGACATAAGTGTCCAACATAATATCTGTTATAGATATCAGCCACAGTCAATATCCTCCATTCGGTCTCTGCTTCTTTTCTGGTACCCTCTCTACACGTATGACTGGACACCATCTCACAACACCAACACCAACAGTAGTGGGACTGAGATGAGTCTGCCTACGGAGAGGAGGTTCAGAGGCTGACAGAACGGTGTGCTGAAAACAGCTTGGCTCTTGAAGCCAAAAAAAAAAAAAAAAAAGACCAAAGAGCTGATAATCGATTTCAGGAGCAATCAAGACCGCCTTGTGCCAGAGTTGGTCTCCAGTTTAAGGACTCATATCTCTGAGGACCTCACATGAGCACACAGCATAACACAACTCATGATAAAAGCCCAACAAGGACTGTGTTTCCTGAGAACTCTCAGGAAAATGAACTATTCCCTACAGCTGCTGGTGTCTTTTCACTGTACCATCAAGAGGGCCCTCACCCCGGGCATCCTGATTTGGTACGGTGACAGCTCTGCAGCAGATATAAAGGCTATGCAGAGAGTTACAAAAACTGCACAAAAAGAACCAGTACACAGCTGCCTGCTCTGGAGGAGGTGTGCAACTCCCACTGCCTGCAGAAAATATGCTGCATCCTAAATTACGCATCCCCTCCTGCTCATCAGATGTTTGACTGCTTGTTCCCAGGCAAACATTACAGGGCTATCGAAACACGCAGTACGAGACTGACCCTGACTTTGAAATCACACATACTTTAACGGTGTTCCAATGCAATATTATTTATGTATTTGATGCATACATTTTAAAGCATATGTTGGATTGTTGACTGTTTGTGCAACACTTCACTCTTGCCCGTTCTCTTTGGGTGTTTGCCCTCTTCAAGCTTACGTCCACTTTTACTAGAGGTCTAGTAACAGCTGGTAAAAACACTGCGTAGGATCATCAATGGTCCAGCATTATTGTTGTTCCTGGAGTTGTGCTCTTCTGGATATCTTCTGGAGATCTCTGGTGTTGTTCTTGGGATCTGGTGGAGCCCCTCGCTCAGCTTGGAGGTCACAACTCAAAGTGCTCCAGTTGTCAATGACACCAATGGTGTCTTCACCTTCCACATCCTTTCCATGTCTTCATCCAAAGAAATGAAGGTGGATAAAGGTTTATTTTCTTCATGCACATCTTTGTCGAGGTCTTGTTTGGTGAGGTAGACCCTGGCCTCGATCGCTCTTGTCCTCAAGACCTGTTCTTGTGCTGCTATGATGAGTGGCTCCATGCTGTCCTTTAGGCTAGGCTTTTCCCGCCACGTCCATCTGTCGGTGGTACATGTCATGCATTTGCTTCATTCTTTCCATGATGGTTCCTCCTCTACATCTTCTTCCTCGTGTGATTTCTGATGCCTGAGACATTCACATAGCAGCTTATCCGTAGGGGCCATTCTCTTGATGTATTCCTGGATCTTGGTTGTTTCATCCTGGATGGTGGATTTTGATGTTCACTAATCTATAATCACCCTCTTTCTGATTTGTGTTGAGTCTCATGGGGTTGGACTTTGGATGAAATCCCCCGTGCAGCGTGAGGACATTTCTTGTCTTGGTGTCAGTGGTTTGCATCTCTTCTACAGTTCAGTTTACTGGTACCTGATTAATGGCAGTACATATGTGTTGATGACACAGACCTTTTTCTTTCCATCCAGCTGGTTCCTCAGGATCTACCTTACTCTCTTCAGATGCTTGGCGTTGGGTAATGTCCTCCCAGCCTCTCTGTCCTTGCCATTTGCTTGTGTGATCTCAAAGAATTTGTAGCAACATCTCGTATTGTGCCATCTGCTTGTCTGACCCTTCAGTAATGTTCATTTTGCCCCTCTCAGATACCACTCAAGCACATTTTTCCAGTCTGAATGACATGCTGAGATCTTGGGTGTATATCCTTGTGGGGTAGCTCAGTGAGTCGATGTCTCACTCACGCTTGGCATACAGCTTGATCCATATAGAAGAGGTGGCTGATCATCGCTCCACTTCTGAACGGGTATCCATAGCCAGTCTTTGTGATAATCTGGCTGAGAAAGTTCAGGCCAGTGCAGATCAGCAGTGGAGACAGAGCATCTCCTTGGTACACGCCACACTTGATGGTGCCTTGTGCAGTTTGCTTTGGGAAGTCCTTCACGGTCCAAGTTCTTGATGAAGACTTGAAGTCCTGCTGATGTTGTGCAGCTCATAGGCTTTGTTATGGTTGGTCCAGGTTGGTTCACTTTTATTTAACAGCTGTTTTTCCTTTTTTTTCTTTTTTTTTTGAAGCTCAGGGCCACTCTGTAGCAGTAAAGCAACATTCCTAATCCTAATAAAAAAAAAAGAAAAGAAAAAGAAGTGGATTAGATAATACAGTTAGTGCAGTTTCTTGTGGGCTCCTCTCTGAACCACTCCCCCACCTCCCCATCCACAGCTGAGCGGAAAACAAACTCCACCACTACAGCCTGTAAACAAAAGCATCACTTTTCTGCGCTTCATCATTTATTAAATAAAACCCCTAAAACTAAGCTTGTAGTTGTCTCAGATAATTGACTATTAGGTATTAGTTTCTTGTCATTTTCACCTGGCTTGCATACCTCCTTTATTAGAAGAAAATCTACATCTGATTTGGTTCTTGCTTGCTTCAATTCCCAATGCTTCATTCCCTCCAGGATTGATGTCTCAAAAGCTCTTGCGTCTTCATTGTCTCACTCAACCAATTCTCTGCTTTGTTTCCAGTTCATTTATTTATTTATTTTTCCATGCTTCATTTGGTCCAATCCTCCTCTTCAGCTGTATTCCCTCAGTCACAGCGCTCATAAAGCAGATGACTGCAACACTTCCTTTGTGTGCAGTAAGATACAAACTCAGAATGGTGCTGTCTTTACTCTACATTTTGCACCTGATTAGCTAATTATGTGCTGGCAGCAGTTTCCACGGTTTTCAAGTCGGGATATTTTTAGCATCTTTAAGTCCGGTGCATATATAATCATGTCACATCCTGAGGCTCAAACCTCACAGGAGGTGACAAGAGTGAACACTATATGGGAAAATTACCCTACTGAGAGATGCTTTCCAAGTATTACTTTGTCACTATCATGAATTAAATATTTTGTTTTAGTGAATTGTGGGTGCTCATTATGTTCTGCACATTTGAGATAAGAATTACTGCTGGCTATATGAAAGTTTAATTTACTTCACCGAGCTAATCGCTGTGCCATTGATAATATAATAACACAATACTTATCCCCTGGCTGTTCTACTCATATAACAAGAGCTGAGGTTGTAAATCCCTAACTGAGGTGATGCTGTGTGTTTCACAGCTGTCATTTCATCCCTCAGCTTTGCGTGCGTGTGTGTTTGGTACATGGTACATTTCTCGTGTGTGGAGAAGTGTGTTTTCCTCACAGTCTCGCGTTTCCTGATATTTGCTCTGCTCCTCTGAGATCACCCAATACACAGAGATGCTCCACTTTCTCTCTGAAAAATCAGCAAAGAGCACAAGCCTGGTGAAAAGATACCCACGCAGCCTGAAAAGAAGACAGGCCCAGATCGGACGCATCAATTTTTAACGTCAACTCTCATTAGTAAAACATGAAATGTGGACACGTCACATAAAGTTTCTGTAGAGATCCTTCCAAGTCGGAGAGTAGGGAGAGCAAATCCATCCACTGGGATCAGGCCCTGCTGGTCCTCTACAATAGATGCTGTCTTTGCACGGTGGAAACCGCTGCAACTTTGACTGGAGGGGCTAAAATGCTGATAAATAAACAACCCGGACGAGGAGGTGAATGGACTAAAAGGTGGATTGTGGTTTTGAATACAATAATGATGTCCCTAACCAATCACATGATCGGAAATCATGGCCGATCCTGTGGTTTCTGAAAGGCTGTGAGATATTAATCGTATTTTTTCATATTTATTTAACTTAATAACCTTATTTATTTATATATTTATTTATCGACTATCTTTAAGTTCCACTGTTAACAATTATAGTTCATATCAGGTGGGAAAAAAGATGTAACCTTCAACCTAGGGTAGCAGCAGGTGCTGGTGGGCTGACGTTACGTTACGTTACGTTACGTTACGTTACGTTACGTTACGTTCTCTACGTTAACGTAGAGAAAACTGGAAACGAGCTCTTCACTTTTCAGAAATGTCTGCAATTTGGAAATATTTCAAATTGGGCAGCAAATACAGTGCTACAGCCGCTTTTACAGTTTGCATTTTGGGAATTTTGCATGAAAGAAAGGACAAACCCGTTTCTATTCTTTATTCTTTTGTGCATGCCCAAGTATTGGATCAGGACTCTGTATCGGAAAATGCTCAAAATCAAATGGCCTGGACTTGGACTTGGAAGCAGCAAGAAAAATGAGATCAGGACATCCTTAGGAATCACCCATTCTCAGTAGTGTTGGGTGTGTGTTGATTGATCTCATGTTATCTAGTAACTGTAGCTGTTTAAGCATCCAAAGCATTTGTAAGCATCTGTTATATTAAATAAAAAATAATTTTGGCTTAATTTTTTTTCTTACTCTACATAAACTAATAAAGCCATTGCTTTTCTCTGTAAAATTCAGCCAAGCATCCAACGGCAGTGTTTTCAGCGAGTCTTCTTACTGTCAAACTTTTTCCCCCTCCTAAATCTTCTTTTTCAACATGTTTCAGTCGAGTTTTATCTCAACCATCTGGCCATTAAATGGAACCCCTGCTGTATTATCACCCAATGAGTCACACTTACACAGCTATCAGCTGATAACGTAGTGAAATAAAGCAGTCACTTTTAACAGCTGGAGGCAGCAGGGTAGATAATTGATGAGCCAGTTGATGTTTAATAAAATGAAATTCTTACATTCAAATTCTTAAAAGGAATGTCTGAGACTGAGATGAGCTGCCATCTTTTTTTCTCATACATGCACATCTAAATCTCTTTTCTGAACTATGTCTTTAATACTGTGCTACACCAGCCTTCTGAGATTCACGAGAGAAAAGACAGAAAAGAGACTAAATCTATGCACAGATATATATTACACACACTTGACTCCTGCCAGTGACACCAGTGAAGAGGTCAATAAATAAAACAAACAGAAAGTAAAGTTGCACTGCCTCCTTTTGGCCCTGGGGTATGCATTATTGGATTATAAATGTAATTTAACAGATTTGGTTCAAGCTGGATTACACATTGATTTAATTGGACTGATGTTGAACTTGTTTATAGTGCAGATGATGACTGAGGGGACTTTTGTTGAGAACTGGCTCCATTCAAATAAAGTGAATTGAATGGGAGGGTGGATGAGTAACACAATTAGATTATATGAACAATTTAGTAACAAAAGCAATTTTGAACCAATGAACAACGCAGCAATAATTTAATCTTCTTTCATTTAAATATATATTCATGTAGTATATAGGAACTGCAATCGAATAAAAAGCAAAAAACATGCACCTTTTCTTAACCAAAACCAAATTGTTTCTGAGTGCATATCTAACACCAAACAAATTGTAAAAAATAAGAAAAAGTCCCAGTGACAGTAAGCACTGGTTCATACAGTTATATAAAAGCTTAAGCAAGTGGAAGAGGACAGTTTGATTTTGCAGTTGAACAATGGTCTGCCAGCAGGTTTGACAGATAGATGTTAAGCTCTATCTGTCAAACCTGCCTACTTTCCATCTGGTGGGTTTTCACGAGTATGGCAGTCCAGGATAAAATAAAGGAGGCTGCATGTACCAAGGGTGGCCTCCTGCTCGGTCCTTTCAACCGTCAGCAGATGGCTTACCATGATACCTTTTGACAAAACAAAAGCAAAATTCTGACTTTGCAACAAAGGTACCGCTGAGGGGACCCGTGTTTCCATTGAACAGTGTTTTTCTTTTTAAGAGTGTAACTCTTCTGGTTTGCCCTCAATGTCGCTGTAACTTTGCATGTCTCGTCCTGCAAGACTTCTCTTCACTACCACTGATGTGTAAATAGTCAGTAGAAGAAGAAGGCAGCGGATGATCATTTAAACGATTATTCAAAGACAAAGCCCTTATGTAATGCAGTAATTCATAATGAATAAGTAGCGCGATAGTGCAAATACATCATTTCAATGTGGCCAAAAACAGATAGAAACTAGATTTTGATGACTTTATGTTGAGCGGCTACGTCACATCCAGCTGGAGACGTGCAAATGTGAAGAAAGTTACACTGTTGTGATAAACTGGATTATCAACACAACTATAAAAACCACCTCCATTAAAACCACAATATTTGACAGTTTTTTTTAATTATAGGCGTTTCCATTACAAGTTTTGCTTTGTCATATTTAGGATTTACACGAATCTAGGCGATGGAAGCTTGATTACTGTAGGCCCCAGTAGGATCCACTATCTAGCACTCCTGTTTGTCAGTTACCAATAAAATAAAACAATAGACAACTGGAAGGAGGCAACAAACTAAAATGATGATAAATACATGGAAGGTTGCTGCATTTCTGTTTGCTGTATTCTCATTTATGGTGATGGTAGATGGGAAACTTGAACGCAGGCTCATCTCCTGCCAGCAGGATATCCAGTCACCACTGAGTCATGGATTCATTTATTCACAGCTGCCACAGCATTTCAACTTAATTGATTCTACATAATTAACTTTCAGGGATTAATAAACTATCATTTAACTGAACTGAACTGGATTCAATTGAAATGAACTGAAGTGAATTGAATTCATTCACATTCAATTCAGAATAAGGATGCTGGTTTTTTATTTTTGCCATTCTTACTAAATCATCTTATGTCTGGCTCTGTGTCCCTCATGCAAGTAATAGTTTAAAAAAACGGGCTGCTCCAATTGTACTTAGTAATAGCACTTTACTGGCAAGGCGAAGTTACACACAAAAACTGAACGTAGTCGCAGGAGGCGTCACCTGGCCGAATCAGGTTTTATCTCAACATACAGAAAGGATTTTAAAAGTTTTCATGTCCAGTCTAGAAAGGAAAATTGTTATTTATGACTTATTTGGGTAACAATTCTGCATTAAAAAGAAGGATGCATGAAATTCAATATGAAATGTCCAAAGATGTATTTTTAAACTTTGAAATTCGAACAAGTGTAAATGCACAACGTGCTAATTATCAGAGGGTGTCAGTTTGTGGAGTGATCAGACAGAAAGCCTGTTGGAAATGCTTCTTTGATCCCACGCAGCATTTTAAATGCTGCTAAACTCAACAAAAGACTTCCTCTTCAGTTACGAAAACAGTTCTAATCATAGATGCCCCGTATGTGCATCATCCCACATTCACTGAGCCATTTGTATTATTATAGTATCCTACTTGTTGTGTTATTGATGTGTTGACAGTGATGGAGGTTAAGTTTCAACACAGCTGCCAAATGTTTAATTTAGATTTCTAAATGAAAATGTACCCTGTATTAAGATTGTCAGCTCCCAGATGAATGAACCTGCTGCTGACGTTTTGACACTTCAGTCGCTCTCTCACTTCCCTCAGTCACAGGATAAACTGATGATGCCAATACATAAGAAGTGTTGTTGTTTTTCCTTCCTCTGCATGTATTGATCCGTCCTCCTCCGGGGCAACCGTCTCCCATTAGCAGACCGACCACAGCACCTTATAAAAGCAATTCATTTGGCCTCAAAAAGATCACTTTGTTTTGTGTGTTGGTGCATTTGAGGATATGGGTAAAGTGGTTATTATCAGCTGCTTAGAAGAATTTGAATTTGATTACCATGGTTCAAGCCCACAAGATTAAAATTCGTAAGAGAGTTTGAACTAATTGAACCATTTTACAAGTTTTAATAGTCTTTAAACCGTTAAAAAAAAAAAAAAAAAAAGTTTGAAACCTTTTGAGTCCTTTTTTGTACTTCAAGAGATAAAAAAAAAATCAGTAATGCCATTTACAAAAAGGTTATGACTTATACTCCAACGCTCCTTGTAACATGACCAAGAAGAGCGTTGATAAATTCAGTCACCGGTTCTGCGAGTGAAGATAAAAGCATGGGACTCGTACAGACCGGAGAGTGGCCTGCTGTGACTGTCGGGACCGTCAGAGCTTTTTCAGAACTTTTCAGAGGCGCAGAGAGCCCAGAGTGTTCGGCACTAATGAGCTGTGACTTGGCCATAGAGAGAGAGGATTGTTAATGACTGTCGCTCGGCCTCTCATTGTTCCCCCTCACATGCTCGTTCACAGGCTTATATCTTACACCAGGGGGTTTGGTATGACCATTGTTATCTGCTTCTCTTTAGCTGGCATTTTTGTTTTTCTCCAGGCTTTATTAAAAGTATATATAAACATGTTTAAATCAGGCAGCTGGGGCTACAGATACCTGAAGCTCTTTCAGTAAATTTTGCAAAAATAAATACAAAAAAAAAAAAAAAAAAGAAAGAGGCAGAGGGATTATAGATGTTCTTAAGCCTAAAACTGGTCAGTGAGCCAAGCAAACAGCAACAGCGTGGCAGAGAGTGAGCTCTCTAAGCTTGGCTTTGTCCTCCGTAACCTTCAGCATTTGTACCAGAATGTTTTCGCCAAATATGATCAATTATTGATGACAGACACCAGCGTGAAGGAGGCTGTCATGGTGAATTTTTTTCAATGCTGTATGGTGGGAGACACTAAGTTAGAGGACAAAATGGTCATTTGTGTCTGCGCGTGTCCTCAGAGGTATGTGTGCATGTTCATACAGTGAGAGGGAAATGTGACAGGAGAAAGGAAGGCAACGGTCCGCATTTTAGTGCAAATACACTGTCAAATTTTAATAATAGAAGAGAGCAGAGCCGAGAGCGTAAACAGGGATGCTCAGTCAGAGAGCAATAACACAATAATAAAAAGAAGTTGAGTGGTGTGAGCAGCTCAGTCTTGGGGCAGTTTGTGAAACTGTGTCTATTTTCACTTTTTTGTTTAGGACATGCATACATATTGGAGTTAAGTCTCACAGTTTTTTTGTTTGTTTGTTTGAAATGGAAAAGTATTCATTAATAATTAACAGCAGGTTCAGGCTTTACTTCCACTTGCTCCACTAGCACTGGAGGCTACTGCATGGAAACTTAACACAAAAAGTTCGGAAATTTGGTGTTTGGTAATTATTTCTTTGTTGTAACAATGCTTCTTGGCAATAAATCTTATACTGCTGGAAAGGCTGTTTATTTATCTTTTAAATGGTGTCACATTTGTAAAGAACATGTATTTGTGGGATGAGCAGCAGAGCTGAGTATGTGGGTTGCACCCATAAAATATTTGCCAAATCTTCTCTGCCAATGCCAGACAGCTTATTTTGCTGTTTGTGTATTGACTCCTGTTGTGAGCTTGTGGTACCCCTGGTTCCTGCCAATCAAGTGCCAATCAGGCACTTTGGTACCGTTGGCTGTCTTCTACAGATTTGCAGTCAAGGTTTGCAGGACGATATGGCCGACGGCTCTCTGCCAGACAATCTGCAACAGACTGCACAGCCAATCTCTAGTCTCATAGGGCTGCCAGGAGGCCTGCCATGTCAACTCACTTTACAATCAAGCCCGTTTGTGCGGGTGTCCGCAACATGTGCACTGGAACCTGAACATGTGGAGGAAGGTGATGATCAGCGATGAGTCCAGATTCTGCCTACGGCAGTTGGAGAAGATGGGAGTGCAGAGGATGGAATGGCCTGCCGGCAGTCCTTACCTCAACCCCATTAAACACTTGTGGGATCAGCTTGTGTTTGTGCCAGAGTGACCAACACAATCACATTGGCTGACTTGCACCAAATGCTGGTTGAAGAATGGGATGCCATCCCACAGCAGTGTGCGACCATGAGGAGGAGGTTTGAGGTGTTTATGGCTGTGTATGGTTCTTCCACACACTACTGAGGCTCCTGTTTATTCAAAGGATAAATTGTTAAATTGCCAATATGTGTGGTTTCTTCAAACTTCAATCATCCAATCCACCAAACACCTATCAAGAGTCAAAGTGGTTTGGCATTGGCAGAAAAGATTTGGCAATCTTTTCATGGGTGCAACCCAGATACTCAGCTCTGTTGCTCATCCAACAAATGCATGTTAATTACAAACGTGACACCGTTTACAAGGGAAATAAACGGGCTTTCCAACGGTATAAGATTTATTGGCAAGAAGCATTGTTACAACAAAGAAATAATCTACCAAGCACACATTCAATTTCCTTTCTTTTGTCCTAAGTTAATTTTCTCTCTGAAATCCATCACAGTATTTGAACATTTTCAGTGCACGTGAGGCAAATAATGTTGTAAAAAAAAAAAAACAACAAAAAAACATTTTCTTTCACTTTAAACCTTTCGTCTCACTTGTTGTTTGAAAAGGTTCAATGATGATTTTCTGTCAATCATCATCATTTATCATGGATAAAATAATTTTTCATGTTGTACCTCTTTTGCTTATTTGTCGAAGGACTGTTCTGGCACGAAAGAGCAATAGGATCGTGAGTGACTTTTGACTGTTCAGCAGACAGTGCAAGCAAAAAGTTGATTGTAAATCTCTCATATATTCAGCTGAGAATACATACAAGCCCGTGAGTTGTACAAAGGGTGTGTGAATGCGTGCTTGGATATTTGTTGATAGAATAAACCACACCGTGAGGATCAGTCCTTTGTAGTAGCCAGCGGTTCAAACTGCCAGAATCAGGTCAAAGAGGTTTAAATATTCTGGACTCACTCTGGACTCCACCACATCTAGATCATTCATAGGGACACAAAAACAATGAAAACCAACCGCCATCTCCAAAATTCATTTGGATTTTTCTTTTCACGTGGTGTAACAGACCCAACGTGCAGCACAGTAACCCATTCCCTAATCCCTACCTTTATCTCCACTTACCCCACCAGACTCGCCTACTTTGTTCTAGATACTGATCCGATCTTGGCCGTTAGGAGGTAGATTGTTTTTTAATGATAGGTTTCTATGTTTAATCATCAGCGTCCCTGTTTCTCATGTCAATGTTCTTGGACGAGATACTGAACCTCACATTTCCTCACCCAAGTTCCTCACTTTGAATTAAAGTGTCAGCTAAATTTATGTAATGTAGTACATTATACTCGAATGGAAGGGACTTTAATTTAATGAATGAGGATTATAAATAACATTTAAAACCTATTGGCTGTGGTAGATGGTGCATAAATAACATAAATATTCATTTGGCCACTTCTACCAAGTGTTTTGAAGTGCAGTCTCTGCAGGTACTAAAACATCTGTGGATCCATTCGACAACAGTTCAAAAAGTGTCCGCTTGTCTTATAAAAATACAAAGTCAATATCGTGTTTTAGAGCTTCCTTCCTTTAAATTGGTATATTTGGGGAAATTTTGAAAAAAGTCATTTCATTAAACCTCAGACTTTAACGACACATTCTTCATTTTACTCTTTCACTGTGGATGTGTTTTCCATCACTTCTAAACTTCACTTCTAAAGACACATATACCTGTGACTACATGGGAAACTTTTCAAAAAAGCTGCATTGGAGAGTTGAGTTAAACCAGTAAGTGACGCCTTGGTGGCTATGATCATCTCAAACACAGCTTTGTTCAGTGACAAGGACTACACACTTGAAACCATAGAATACACAAACACTGAATGATTTTGAGACTCAATTAATATTTCGATTGATGTGCAACGTGAAGCTGGATTGTACAGGATTTGTTTTTTCTTTTACTGCAAAAACTGATGAGAACGAAGGAAGTGCTAAGGCAAGGTTGAGAACGTCACTGATCAACAGTGAGATCATACTGTTTTTCCTTCTCCGCCTCTTACTTCACTGCTCTCTCTGTAATTTGTTTTCCTTTGTTTATTTTTTTCCCATTATCTCAGTTTTTCACAGACCCCTGTGCCAGCAGCCCCTGTCTCCATGGAAACTGCAGCAGGAGCGAAGGCGGAGAAGATGTGGAGCCGGCCTTCACCTGTGAGTGCTCAGAGGGTTACGAGGGAGAGAGGTGCGATCAGATCCTGTTGGACCTGCCGCCTGCTGATTGGGACCCAGCCACCCCCTCTGCTCCTGAACCTGCCACCCCCGTTGGCTCCACGACCACAGCCGCCACTCAGCCACAACAGCCAACCACGTTCCCTTCCACTACAACACCGGCACCTCCCACGCTGCAGCCATGGCAACCAAAAGCTGGGCAGAGGCTGCTGGTAGTGCCATGGGAGGCAGACAGAGTGAGAACTTCTCAAAATTTGATTTCAAATAGATGCTTAAAGAACTCCTGCTGTGTGATATATGTGTGTGCATGTGTGTTTCAGGTGACGGAGGGTCTGCACTGTGTGAGCCCTGAGCTTTGTGAGCTGACATCAGGAACGTTGACTCTGTCTCTGGAGGTGCCTGAAGAGACAGCAGTCAAGTAAGTTCAAACAAGACCACGAGGTTTATAGAAATGACGGGTGTCTCTTCATGCAGAGAAGATGAGCAATCATGGCTCCTGTTTATGACTGGTTCAGTTTTGAATTCTTTATAAAAGATTTTAAACATTAGGGAAGCTTGTGATAATTTGAACAAATGTTTGGATTTGAATTATTAATTTATGAAGGCAATCAAAATGAATTAGGTATTAAAACTAGACTTTATTATACTTTAGTTGTGTCTGTGATTGCTGGTCATTTCCCAGAAGAGTTGGGTACTATGATGGGCTGGATGACAAAAAAAAGAACATTTCAAACCTCATATTTTAGCAGAGTGGTCAGATTGTACTTGGCTCTTACTTGTCTCTGGGGCCTTTGACTCATGGTGAGTTTGGTTGCTTAAACTCAGACATGGTTCAACTCTCCACGCTTCTTTGGGCCTTTGGGCCACATCTTTCCCTCACAACACCAATTCCTAAAGCTGTCTTGTGGCATTTGAGCAACATTTAGCCCATGCAACACAGCTCATAACCCAGGTCGGTCCCAGCTCAGGATCATCTGGGCCACACAACACTTTTCAGTGTTGTGAATGAGCCATAAACGACAAAACTACCTATCTGGTCTAAATATGTCCTGTGTTTTGCTACTGAATGCTGAATCCGTATGAATGGTGTTGGGAAAATGTCAGGTTTTGATTTGCTGCCTATTTGTAGTCTCACTGGTGTTGACCAATCACATTTGGCCAGGATTTGGTGGCTGCAGTATAAATGCTTATTGTCTGACAATATTTCATTTGATTTTTAAGTATTCTTCCACATTTAAGGAATAATCAGAGTTTTGTACAGTCTCAGCCTTGAATGATCTGTTAGTTCTATTTCTGTGCATTATGCAGCACATTCATAAATATTACCACTTTCTGGACCCTAAACCTCTAAAACACCAACAAACTCTTTATAAATATCATATTAAAAATAGGGTCTGTGTTATACTTCCTTTCATCTGGATATTTACCATCAGCAACTTTTCTGGGAATCATGTTAAAGCTTGCTTTTTAAACCCTAATTCAAGTCCCCTCAGGATCCCGCTTTGCACTATATTATACCAGTCCAGGTGTGCGTCATGTTTTTGTGAGCATATTTGCTCAAAAACAGTATCACAATTACCCAGGAAGTAAGGGTCAATGAATTATGCAGAAGTAGTGGTCCTGGTGGATGCTAGATGTCCTTGGTGCTGTTCTCATTAGGATGGGAGGCACGACTCAAGGCTCCGGTCACGATCGCAGACAAAGAGCTACAAGCTGTGAGTTAATCAACCTCTGCTGCTTTGTTTTCATCCTGTATAATTACACACAATACCTGAACACTTTAATAGATGCAAGCAGTGAAGGAGAGTCTCTCAAACTCACACGCGGCACCAGTTGGAAATGGAGCAGTGACACACGACTGCCATCGGTTTAGACGCGCTGACAGTTCTTATGCAGCTCGGATTGACTGGACCGGGTGAGTGACTAAGAGCGACAGTCATCAAGCAGACACATGTGTGTGTACGGTTTAGTGATGAGTATCTGTGGAGAACTCCAGCAGGAATGTAAACCATACGACAGGTATACCAAAGTTAGTTTACTTCGGTTTTTAAAGGAAAAGGATGGACGTTTCAGCCGCAGGCCTGGAATCTGGTGCCGCTGCATGAATAGAAAGATGCCTGTTTACCTAAGTACATGCAGGTAGTTCGATCCCCCCTGGACTGTTCCCTGAACCACTGCCCCACCTCTCCGGCTACGGCTGAGCAGGAACCACAGTCCACCGTCACAGTCTCACTGATGGGAAATGTAACAGCTTTAGTGAGTTCAGTTCGTTAGAAAAACACAACCTTCCACTTTTCTGACTAAAACACAATAAAAAGAGGCGGTTTACTGGCTACCCGTGAAAAACACATGGCTCATTTAAATTTGAGGAGAGTGATATCTCATGTTGTCCCTCTGGCTGTGCCCAGGCGGCCAGATAAAGAAAAAAACTCACATAGCTTCACCTTCGGGCTCAGCTCCCTCTTTAAAGCAGCAGTTTTGGACGGCTATTGTGTTGATCGACCTGTGATGCTCCAACATGCCCTCACTCTTCAACTCGGCCTGAAATCGCATCCTAATTTATCTTACATTGCCTCGGGCAGACATTTATTTTTAAGCTGACGTAGCAGCAGTCATGATTTTATCTTTCCTTACAGTACTCTTCTCATAACAAATCAAGAGGCTTGTTACAAACACTGCTGTGAAATGTTTACATATATATATATAATTTAATATTAGCTTGAGTGTAATAAAGACATTATTTGCTGCGGTCATCGTGCCTCCCCATTTTTTGATCCCCTCTGTAAAGAGCTTTCAGATGAGTCACTTTATATAAAAGTACTGTAGAAGTAATGAGAATAATCAGTGCTCTTGTATGTGGCAAACACTCATTAGATCAAAGGCACAACAGCCACAGCTGAGAGGATAATCACAGGTTGTTTTATTTGTTTGCTTAATATGGGAATGATTAATTCCAGTGTGGGAGTGAAGTTCGAGGGGTGCTCGATGGCATTTAACACTGAGCGGCATCGTTGAAGCTGAGGAGCCTCGTATCCGTTGTATAACTGCGGCTGACAGATTTATATCTCAGCTCAGCTTTGGTCTTTGCTGCCTTTTCAGCAAGCAGCTGATGGAGTTAGGTCGTTTGTTTGGTCTCTCCGGGCGTCATAGTGGGGGCATCTGGAAGTGTCCTTGGGAAAGACGTGGCACTCAAATGTAAAGTTCAGTTATTGTTCGGACGGTCTGAAAGCTGGTGTCAGAAGAAAGCTCATGCAGCATCTCACAACGTCTGTCTCGTGTATTCCCAGTTCCCTACGTGGATTCATATCAAGACTTTGGTTCACTGCTGCCTCCATGTTGATAACTGAAGCCAGAAAATCTTTAGTCCATGTTATTTGTTTCTGTAGATGCCTGTTTTGTGGCTCTTTTTACAAATTTGTTGCGTTCCTGAGTCTTGATGGATTTTAGTGGGGTTTTTTTGTGTTGTTGATAAGTCACAGACCAACTATGTCGATACCTTTTACCGCACCATTTGGTCTCAACTTGTTAAGCGCTCTCCAGTCTTTTAAACATTAAAGGATTTAATGGATTTGTGTTTATCGTGCTGGAGGGTCTACCCGGTCAATCTGTCCCTGCGTTAGCGTCTTGCATGCATTAAGTTAGACCACATGAACACTAAATTAACAACATCTGTTGTCTGCCTGAAAGGAGTAATATGGATATCTCAAATAAACTGTTGCAATAAGTGCAATAATGTCAGCAATGAACCCCGAAACACACAGACTTAATGTGACAACTCTTCATAAAGTCCAGAGTTTCCTCAGGAAACATCACCAACCCTACTGCTCTTACTCAGCACATCTGAGTGTGAGGCCAGGTCTGAGTATACGGGTACACAAACACGTCCTTCGATCATCTCTTATGGATACAAACGCATGACAAATTGTTCGTCGGCACAAAACTGTCAATTACATGGCTGCTGGACACCAAGTGTTGCGTTTTACAGGACCCAAGTGCAGGAGACTGAGGCGGCAGGAGTAGAAACAAAAGTCCTTTTATTAACAAACAAATACCAACAACAAAAAAACACAGCTAGAAGGAATCCAAAAAACTCAAACTACACATTTACAGCAAAGTAATCAGGAACTGGAAGAAAAACCCGGGCACAAAACAATACAGACCAGCAGGGAAAGACGAGACAATATATAGAGACTGGGACTGTTGAGACACAGGCGCAAACAATCAGGACAGATGGACCATGGGAAGTCAAACTCAAACTTAACACAAAGAGGCAGACTTTCAAAATAAAACAGGAAACAAGTCAAAAACAAGATTAAAACTAAAGAACCAAGTAAAACTCAACAAATGAAACTCAAAACCCTGCCCGAGGTCCAGTCTCCCGTGGGTTTTGGTGGGGTCCATACACTCGTCCTATAGTGGTGGTGTTTGGCACTCTGCCCCACCTGAGAGCTGGGTGGTGGCTCCTGGGTGTAGCAGCCTCCTGACGCAGACGGCTTCCTGTGATAGCGTTCCCTCTCTGGCTAGTCATATTATCCGTGTTATTTCTTTGAACGCGTTTTATCATTGATAGGGAGAAGGGTTGGAGGGGAATAGGTGGGGGCGACTCTGTTTTTACTGTTAAGCACTTTGTATTGCATTTTATTGTATGAAGTGTTCTGTATGTAGTGCTTTGTTAATAAAACTTTATTTAATTTATATATATATTCTTGTAAAGGCTGTATTTGTCAAAGCTTTTTAATGAAACTTGTTCACTTTTAAAAACCTTATTTACGTCTTGCAGGTTGAATTAGTCTTTGTTGCATAGATAAAATGATACAGGAGCATGTGGATTTTGCATCCAGCATTTTGTACATTCAGTATATTTCTTCTGGTACGATCTATTATTTACAAATAGAAGTCTGGAAACCTGCAGAACAAGTTGAAAAGCTGTCTGGAAAGCGCTTCCAATTAAAAGTGGATTATGGTAAAAAGACCAGACTTGTGTTTTAGCCCAAACTGTTGGCAGAGTCTTCAGTCATTCAGCTCTTCTGATTCTCCTTCCTTTTCATCTCCGTCAAGCTTTGCTGCCCTCCTCACTCTGTCTTTCCTCTCCAACCAGGGTGGTGGTGAATGCCAGTGGAGCTCCGGTGCTGTGGCGTGTGAGTGAAGAGGGTTTCCTCCGCTCCTCCATCCTGAACGGCACTACCATGTGGTTTCTGCAGGCCCACGATGGACTGGTGGTGCCAGACCACCTGCTGCCCCTGGGACAGAACTACTTCCTCAGTAAGCATCCACTGTCCAGGTGTAACCGTGCAAAAAGGGGAAAGTAATAATCTCCACGCTGCAGAGAACTCAGCTGGCAGACTTTTAACATGGATCACATCACACCCCTCTCTCGTCTTTTTATTTATCTGACCTCTTAGTACCACACATGTCTGTATGTACAGCGAGAGCCTTAAGCAGAGGACTTTTATTTGTTCAAAAGCACTGCTGAGGAGGTTATGAAATGTTTGTGGCCTCAAAACTGATGAACAAGCTGCTTGATTAAATCTGGTCAGCAGAGGTAGCGCCCTTTAATTGAAAAAGTCTTCCAGAAACGTGTGTGTATATATATAAAGAAAGAAAATACATCATATATATATATATATATATATATATATATATATATATATATATATATGTATATGTATATGTATATAAAAAAAATCTTTTTTTTTTTTTTTTTTTTTTTGCTACTGAGCTTGAGTTTTGTCAGTTGACTCAAACACTGATTTATTATGTTTTGATTTCCTACAACCTCCAATCAGAAACATTTGGCATGATACAGAAAATACTTTGGCTTTTATTTCTTTGCAGACAGTATGAACCCAGTATATTTCTTTTTTTTATTTATTTAACTACATATTTTACTTATAAACATTTAAAGTTCATTATATTTATTAGTCGTGCATCGCTTGGAAAGAACAAGGTCTTGAAGGCATCAGATGTTGCTCAAAAACCTCAGTGTACTTTTCTGTACTGATGCTGCCGCCACAGAGGCATCCTTACGCCCTCAGACCCCCGTGGAGCCCAACCTCGGACCTGTTGTTGATCACAGCCTGGACGGTTCTTTTCATTTTTTGTCTGGCGCTCATAGAAAAACAAAATCAAATCTACAATACAGATTGTTTTGTTCTCACTGCAGTCTTGTTTTGAACAACAAAACTGGATATATATACACAAAAAAAAACCCTATAAAATACAAATAAAGCATTTTATTATTATTATTATGAATAATATTCATACATGAATGATAGGTTTTGAGCAAAGAAAACAATATCTTCTTCATCGCTGTGCTTATTATTGCATGTGTGTGTCAGTTCATTGAACAACCCCAGAGAGGCCGACAGAGGAACGTTTGGAAATACCTTCAAGTAGCTCATTTAAAACTGAGCTGGCGTTTAAATGAATTTGAATAACTTGTAAAAGCAGCATTTATTCTCCACTTGTCTGTGGGGAGAACAACAAACACCTCCAGCTATGAATCAGAGTATTAGCATATTGAACAGACCTTTATGCTGATCTTCCATCTGCACATTAATACTGAGCTCCACCTTGTTAGTATTCACACAGTGTTGCCAGCAGTGGTGGCGTGTGAGCTGCAGTGGGTGATGGAGGGGGTCAATTAGAGTCCCAGTCCTGAAGGACTCACTGACCTCTGCGTGAGCTGTAAATACCTGACGCCATTTCCGCACATTTTCTGTCTGCTGACCTTCACTCGTCTGCTAATTCTGAGGCAGACGCAGCTTCCGCTTTACAGAGGAGACGACTATGGGGAGTTCAGAGTGAAGAGAGGATGATGGAAGGTGGGCTGGAGGAAGTCAGATAAGTAAGAAGAAGAATAGAAAGCGAGAAATGGCATGCCTGAAAGGGAGTACAGACAAGGACGGAGAGACAAGCGGTGAAAGAAAGAGAAAAGACAAAAGGTCAAACGGTGAGACACAACCGGGTTATGTGATGATTTGACACCAGACTCATTCATGCATTACAAATGTTGACAACAAGAGCAAATCTGAAGGTGCCTTAGACACAAAAAATGCAAAGCATCTGTAGAGGAGAAGCAGTGAAACGTGAAACGGTACCCAGCTGCACGTGTGATGTCACACTGTATGTCTTCATAGTCTGAGAGAGAGATGACGTTGCAGGTCCACCAGTCAGTGTCACCGGACTGATTTAGCACTGCTCTGGGTGGCGGGGGGACTTGCATCATACATCAGTCTCATCACTGGGAGGCTTGTGGTTTCTTGCCCATATCAGGCTCTAAAAAAAACTGGCACTTGATATTCACTTTGAAGCTATTTTTATCTGCGTATCAGTGAAGCTGCCAGCTTTGACTAAACACATAATAAGAGGAGATGTTCGGAATTCATGGATTACGGGAGAGACGATGCAGAGAAAGACGCACTTTGTCAGCCGCTTTTAGGATCTGCCCACAGCAGTTTTTCTGTTGACTGTAGAGTATATTGGGTTTTTGTTTGTTTGTTTTTTTTTTTTTTTTGCTTGGCTGCAATACTTAAAATTCCTGGAGTGTTAACAAAAAAATCTGCAAGGATGATAGCCTATTTTTGTTTTATATTAGTGAAGGTCAAATGCTCTCTATGGCAATATTCGAGTTTATATATATATATCTATATATATATCTATATATATATATATATATATATATCTATATATATATCTATATATATATCTATATATATATATATATATATATATATATATATATATATATATATATATATATATATATATATATATATATATATATATATATATATATTTCAGCTTTTTTAGATGATCAAAAATGTTCCCAGGGCAGTAGAAAAGTCCCTACAGTAGACAAACACTAGAAGAGCAGTTTGGAGAGTACTGAATGCAATACATTTCATCCTGTGTGTACCATGAATATTTTTCTAATAGGTGTTGAAATAAAACATTTGTGAATATTGAGTTGCATAACTTTAATTGGCAGAATATACTTTGTGCATTTGACATCACACATTAAGGGGTACATATGAAAAATGAGCAGGTAGTTCGCTGTCTGAAGGGGCTGCCAAAACAAAAACTCAGACAAAAGACATCCCTGCCAGCTGGTTAATTAGAAAATGAGACATTGTTGTCTTAAGGATCTTCTGGCTGGTCAAAGTTTGCCAAAACGAGCAGGGTACCCCATAAATGCACATAGCTCCAGGACCACAGAGCTTGAAATCTGGCATCTTCGCAAGCAAATTGACGTTTCTTTTAAAACATTTTGGAAACTAACAAACGAAATAAAACAATAAGTTGGAAGAAAGGAGAACCTGATCCCTCCTTTCTTGGTGCACTGTTGAAAACGTTCTTTTTTTAAATAAATGCCACATACAGTACATCTTAACACCAACGGGGTTATGTCACTGTTTACCATTGGCTGGGCTGCTGGCATCATGACGAATAGCTGGAAGGTTTCCTTCTGACCACAGTCTGACCAGTCACGGCAATCCTCACGGCATATTTATTCCCAAACTAAAGCGTTTGCAAGCCTTGGAGTTGTTTATTCTGCATAGAAATACAACACCACCGTGTAGATCTCTTTTTGTAAACTCATGACAACATAAGGCACAAATCTGCAACTCCAGCACTTAAGATAAGTTCAAAACCACAGACAAACATGTCATTTCTACTTTAAGATATGTTAAAAAGGTGATAGTTTGACCAAAACATGCCACAGACAATCCATCAAGACCTCAGAAAATAGAATCAGCTTTTGAAAACAAGGGTCTTCTTTAACATAGTCATTTTTGTAAAACATACCTGTGTGTTCTGTAAATACAAATGCTACATGAATAGTTAATAACTCTGTCGGCTATTGTGTGGTAGGTGTGATACGAGTGGGTGCTCCCACGGCCCCTGAAGTCATCTTGCGTCTCAACCTGACGGTGAAGGCCAGCAGCTGCGTGGAGCCCGGCAGCAGCTTCAGCGACCCTCAGTGCTCTGGGAAAGGCAAATGCATCACCCAGCCCTCTGAGGTGAGAACTCCGGGAAGACACTAAATGCTTATCTCCTTACGTTAGGCCCATGGGTGCGACCGAAGCACTTTTCCATGACCCCGTTAGGGCCGTGACGTCACACAAAAGAGAATCACACTGTGGGTCTGCTCTGGTGAAAGTGCAGCGCTCCAAAAATGGGACACTCGTTCGTTCTTACTGCGACATTCGTTTTGAGGTTATATAAAAGTGGACACTGTTTGAAAATACTACTTCAGCAAAAATGGGGAAAACAATCCACAAATATGAAATATATGATCACATTTGGAGTGGTGCGCATGCTCATGTCCTCATTTTCATCTGCTGCCCTTTCCTAGGAAGTAGCTGTCATGAAGAAGTGTGGTTCTGGCTCCTTTCCTTTTGGAAAAGATGGTCCAGTTTATCCTGAACTCGATTGCAGTAATGCAAGAAGCACCGAAGCTCATTTAACTTCTATTTTAGCTTAATTTATATTGCACCTCTCAAAGGGAGGTGCAACTTAAAGTGCTTTACAAAATAAAGCCCAACATTAAAGCAGAAATATATGAAAAATTAACAGTAAAACAATCAAAACAACCATGATAGAAACACGTTTATCATGGACAGCAGCACATATACGCCAGTGAGCACGTCAAAACGATAGCACATAAACGCAACGAATCGCTTACAGGTTGTTACAAAAAAGAAGATCTTAACTGTTGTCAGGAACCAAACTGACTCAAAGAAGTTCTGAGTAAGATGGATTATTGGTTTGCAGAACGGATTGAACGTCAGCCTAAAGGGCAAACGGCAACCTCAGAATCGATCGCTATTTTAATCCTCCGACGACGCTCAAAATATCATTCCACTTCAGTGATGGGCTGGATAGGGTCATTACAGATGAAGGCAACTGCAACATTGCACTTTCAAGGTCCTTTCAATTTGTTCAACAGTGTGCAGAAAATACATAAAAAAAACAGGACTTTTGTAATCACCAGACATTCAGATGGCCGATACAAACTGAGGAGGGGAGTTCAAGGCCACTGCTTCCTTAGAATTGGATCAGTATGAGAGTACAAGGAAAAGCAGTGGGGTTAAAACTTGGTACCAGCTACTATTAGATCTACTGTAGCATTGACTTAACTCTGGATCATTCTTTTGAGCTTGGTCTTGAAAACCAAGAGGGTGCCAGCATATCATACCCCAATCAGCAGCTGCTTTTACAGAAAAGGAGATGAAAACTAACAGCTCTGCCACCTGGACTTGGACACTTCGATGACTACTACGTCTGAGTGCTAAGTATTGCTTTAACTTAATCATCTTTAAGATAGCATGGGTGTAAAGCATTAAGGTCTCTCTATGTTTGTAACTTATTCTAAACTGACCTGGTACAGAGACACTTGAACAGGAGACATGTGATCTCTGCTGGCAGCAGAAGCGTTTTCAGGGTAATGTTGGGACGTACAGCTAAAATGGCACTGCAGCAGTTCGGCCTTGATATAACAAATGTATGTATCGGCCTTTCAGTGCCAGATTGGGAAAGAATGTTTCTGAACTTTTATATATTACACAAATGCAAAAAAAAAAAAAGCCACTCCTAAGGCTTGTTTGATATGTGACTTAAATGACAGATCTTGGTCAATTGGAGTCCAAGGTTCCTCACAGAAATACCGGAAATTCCATCAAGATTAATTAAATCATTAGATGTTGAATCTTTGAGGCTTTAAGTGATAAAAAATAGCCATCCAAATGTTTTTGCTTTTTTTAAAATTTTTATTTTTTATCTGAGACAGGTCTGCAACTTTAGTGATTCATTAGAGTCCTGTTGGTTTATAGATAGAATGAAACTAATTAAATGTTTGAGCCAGTTTGATAATATGTAGTGCTCATCATTGTCATGACCAGTTTAAATAGAAAACCACTGTCAGAGGAAATGAGGTGGTCATTTGTGGCTTTAACTAAAGCAACTTTAGTTCTATGTTGTACATTAAATTCAGCCTGAAACGCGTCATACGAACTGTGACTCTGCAATTGTGAAATTCGCCATTATAAGACAATCTCCCAGGATTTCTAAAGGAATGTTAGATATAGATATAGATAGACCGAAGAAACTTAAATGAATGTGTAGTATGAAATAGCACATCTGAAACAATATGACTTGAATCATAATTTACTTCACACCCAGCATATCAACAGGTGTAAAATTAGAAAGGTACATTACGTCTATCCTCCTAAAGCCCAACTCATTTCTTTGAAATTTTTATTCAGAAAAATAAGAAAAACACAACTATGACACAAAAAAAGCGTCTTTTCTAATTTTTTTCAGTTTCCTTGTTAAAACCAACTCACGTTGGTTTGATTTTGCTGAGTATCTGTCATAATTTTACTCTAAACTGTGCATCCTCTGCGTGATGTGTATCCGCAGAGTACTTTCTTCTGCGAGTGTGATGACGGTTACAATGGAATTTTCTGCGAAGAATTTGACGCCTGCCATCGCCGTCCGTGCCGCAACAATGGGACCTGCATTGATGTCAGACAAGGCGGGGAAGGACACAACTTCACCTGCACCTGCCAGCCAGGTGTGTTTGGTTGCTTGGTGCTATTTTACATAATCTTGTGTTTTTTTTTCTTTTCTTTTAAACTGGAGTTTGAAAGTGTGTTTGCTTTGCTGAAGCTGAAGCTGAAGCTGAAGAATGAATGAATGAAAAATTAGCTACAGTGCAGTGGCATTATAAAGAAAATTTAGACAAAAGCTAGAGTTACAGTTTAGTACTTAAATTATCATAGTTTAAATCTAAATTCAGAATCGTTCAAATCATTTAGTCAAAGGCAGCCGTAAACTAATAAGTTTTTAACTTGATTTAAAGGAACTGAGGGTTTCAACATTCCTGCAGTGTTCTGGAAGTTTGTTCCAGATCTGTGGAGCATAAAAGCTGAACGCTGCTTCTCTATGTTTGGTTCTGATTCTGGGGACACAGAGCAGACCTGAACCAGAAGACCTGGGAGGTCTGGATGGTTGATATGGTAGCATGTCTCTGATGTATTTTAGTCCTAAACCCTTCAGTGATTTATAGTATTTTAAAGTCTATTCTCTGAGGTACAGGGAGCCAGTGTCAGGACCCCAGAACTGGTGCGATGTGGTCCACTTTCTTAGTTCTAGAGAGATTATCTGGAGCTGTCTGATTGACATCTTTGGCAGACCTGTAAGGACACGGTCGTAGTAATCAGCTCGACTGCAGATAAACACATGGATGAGTTTTTCAAGATCCTGTTGAGACATTAGTCCTTTGCTCCTAGAGATGTTATTAGGCTGACTTTGTAATTGTTTTAATGTGTCTCTGAAGGTTCAGCTCTGATTCCATGACTACACCCAGATTATGGGCCTTATCGGTGGTTTGTAGCTGTAATACCTGTGCTGACTCTTAAACACTCTTCTTTTGGTCCAAATTGGTCCCAATGTGCTTATTGACATCTGGTGAGATTGTAATGTAAAGTTGTGTGTCATCTGCATAGTTATTGTAATGTAATCTTGTGTTTATTATTATTTGAGCTAGCAGAAACATGCAGATGTTACATAGAAGGGGTCCTAGGATAGAACCTTGGGGAACTCCATATGTAATTTTTGTTGATTTAAATGTAAAGTTACCTATAGACACAAAGTAGTCCCTGTCCTTTAAGTAAGACTTAAACCAGTCAAGTATTGTGCCAGAAAGTCTGACCAAATTCTCCATTCGTTCTAGTAATATACTATGGTCAACTGTGTCAAATGCTGCACTGAGGTCTGTATTTATGTGGATGTCATTGAACACCTTGGCAAGGGCGGTCTCTGTGCTGTGGTGAGCATGAATACCTGACTGAAGATGTCAAAGCAGTTGGACAGAGTTGACCTTTTGTCGGGCAATTAATAAAATACTTAAAATGTCAAAATTTCAACTCCAATATTCACCAATAAACCTATAAAAAAAGACCTCTATTAACATTGCAACTTCTTTTTGCAATAACTGTAGACTTCTACAGAAGTGACCAAACATGGTCACTTCTCCTGTAAAAGGGTTAAGAAGGTATTTAACTATTGAAACACAGCTTTTTCAACAACTGACTGCTTTCCTAATCCTCTAGATTTTATCAGTAAAGGAGTTGGGAAATTCATTGCAGGCCTTTGTAAAGTGGAGTTCAGAATCTACTGACACAGGAGGGTTTGTTAACCTGTCCACGGTAGCAAACTTGGCTCGACTGTTATTGGTGTTTTTGTTGTGTTCAGAAAAGAAGGATTCCCTTGTTGGATTCCCTTATTGGATTCCCTTGCTTTCCTCAGCTGTAAATTATATCTGTGAAGCCTCTCAATAGACATCATAGGGAACCTGGAGTCCGGTCTTCCGCCACCTCCTTTCGGCTTTTCGACACTCCCTTTTTTTTTTTCGACACCTTTTTTTCCCTCACTTCTTACTTTTGTGTTGGCTACCAACCAACGCAAAAGTGCTGTGTGTCTGCAGCTCAAACGGTCTGATCATAAACGATGTGTTTGCCAGGTTACGAGGGGGAGCGCTGCCAGCTGCTGGTTGACCACTGCCTCTCCCAGCCTTGCAAGAACGGAGCCAGCTGTTTCAGCAGCCTGGCCGGCCCCAGGTGCTACTGTCCTGAAGGTAGGAATCATTCAGCATTCAGCTGTAGATGAGTGCTTGCTGTAAATGAACCAGGAGGCGTGTGTGAAGCTGCCAGGAAATGTCTTGTTTGTGTGCCTGTTACAGAACTGGCCCTGCAACAAGCCAACAATGTTTTTTTTTTATCTTCATGAGGAAAAAAGCAGAGACAAGACAAACATACAGAAGTAGCTTCGTACGTCCCAAAATAGCCAGTGTATATTTTTTTCCAGCGTGTGTGCTGAATAGTTGACGGTATATCTATGCCACTGCGATGCTTAATTTAAACCTTCCTCCTCATTTCTAATTAGTTCTTCCGTAGCCTCTGTGACCTGCATAAGCCTCTCTGGGGAAATCTGTGACTGCAAAACTTATGCATTTCTCAACAAGAGCACACTGGCCTGCAATAAATTCAAGACAAAAGCACACAGTATGCATGCACATCCAAAGCAAAGACAAAACATTAAATAATAATGCATAAGGCCACATATATAAATGATAAGGATAGAAAACTAGAGCAGGTGGGCAAATTGTTTGGTTGTTCCAGTTATAACTCACAACAGGCAGTTTATTGCTGAGCTGGAAGAGGCATTAACAAAAACACAGCTGCCAATAAAAAAAAATAAAAAAAATGAAGGTCTCCTCTGACTATGGGAATTCATAATCCACTGCCTGCATGTCCATGCATAAAAAATGTGAGAAACAGGGATGAGGGCAGGGTGAGACTATGCATGCAGAGTACATGGGTTATATGTTCATTCAATTATCTGTGCATGTATTTATTTAGAAGTAGCTGGTCAATAAAAAAAAAAAAAAGTAAAACTAACAACAGGGCACCTGAGAGAACATGTTGACCCTTGCAGCATCATAACTCATTTTACATAGTGAAATTCTTCTCAATGTAATTACAGGTTAAATCTGATGGGGGAATTCAATTCATAGCCCCACCGATACAAAAATCAAATGGCAAATCCATCAGAAAAGGTGTTTAATTACAGAACATGCTGTGGAAAAAGTTAATGCATAATGCCAACCAACACTCTCAGACTGCAGCAGGAAAACCTTCCTGTTCTTCAAGCTGAAGAGGGTTGAATATCTATTAGGACTGCTAAAGGACTCATCATTTCTTTAAAAAAAAAAAAGTACAAAAGTTTAGTAATTATTTTAATTTCCATCCCAAGTTTGTTCAGTATAGGAAAAGCACAGATTAAAACAGGTGTTTCTGTAAACTTAAAAAAAAAAAGAGGATTTGAATGCGTTTGAATGAAGAAAAACTTTTTGTTTTTGCCAACTGATGTTTGTACCTGAAATACAGTAAAACGAGTTTCTTTCTGGGAAAGTTTAAGAATGTTTTACATATAATTTTTGGTGCAACCTTTCTAAAAATGGACAGAGAACAATGAAGACAAAAGAGAAAAAGAAGATTTGTGATCCAATTTAAATAAACCCTTTAATTAAAAAACAAAAACACTTTTGTGGCCTCTTTTGTTACATACATATAAGCAGCCAAATCATGTTTAGTCCTTTATTTTTAGCCAAGAATTATTCTCCCACCCACTTAAATCTCCTACCAATTATTGTTCAGTATTTCTGCACAGACATAAGCAATAAAAGGCCAACATCTCCATAACAGCTGTTATCAGGGATCCATCAGCTTTGTGGTCTCTCTGCCAGCCACAACAGCATGAGCTACATTTTCATTTGCCGCAGTCCACTTGTCCTCTAAAATTATTTTAGGTTAAAAACAGTCAAGACTGAACTGACCAGATGTCCCATCGTGTTGCTGAAGTTGTAAAACGACTTCCATAAAATGATCGATAAGCTAAAAAGAACAACTGAACTGGTGTATTTTTTCAGATTAGACAGCAAATTCTTGTACACCAGAACTTTGTGGGTTTTAGGTTTGCACGAGACCCAGCAGTCGCCGTGAATCCTTCTTGGAGTCAACAACAGACAGTTCTCTTCAGTTTGGTCATGTATGAGGAGCGTCTTGCTTTTCTGAGTCTGTTGCAGCGCTGTCGGACCTGACAATACTGCCGAGAGCTTTTACTTCCTCCATGTCGCCATGCAGATTTTCTCTCCGTCATAACCTGTACATTAGATTTCTCGCTCTAGTGAGTAACGTCTTATGTCATGTCTTGATAAAGTTAGGCAAAGAAAGTTTAAATGTAAAAAAAGGAGTAAAAAATTCAGAAATAAAATGAATAAGTAAAAATACCTGGAAAATCTCCTTAAAAGTATTTGTATTTCGTTACTTCCCACCTCTCGCTTCCACTTATAAAACTACACCCTTAATAAAAGCCTTCAGTTGGCCTCCTGGGTGGGACTGAAAGAATAAGAAGATAAAATATCCGTTTGCTACTTCACCAGCACTGACAGCACGCCACACGTGAGAGGCTCGGTGTGGGCCACAGGTTTGGAGTTCAGACGAAGTAACACACATTGAACAAGCGTGGAGCTGATCCAGCACCTTTGCCCGGACGTTCCTCATCTTGTGAATGAAAACGGAGGGTGCATTTTTGCCGTTTTGTTAGAGGAAGGGTGCCTACATTTACACCTCTATACCGCTCCAAAGGTCGCTGCATCTGAGCTGCTGATTGTACTGCAGTCAGTGCGACATTTGTATGCATCAATATTTTACCCTTAGACGTTTTAGCAGCTTCAGTTTGATTATATGGCGACCTTATGTCCTGAAGAGCCGCCATTAGCCCTGACTTGGTCAGAGGAAATCTGCAGAGCCACCATCTGTTCTAGTAGCAGGAGAGCCTGAAGGACAGGAACAAGGTGGATGGACTGAATGGAAATGTCGCTCATGCAACAATATTCTCCAACTGCAGAACCGGCCCACATGTAGAATAATCACCACCATGCACAAACATGGCATGCAGGTTTCACTCCTCCCAAAAACATGCTTGATTTGACACACGCTCGTACATCTAAAATCTTTTTATGGGTCATAATAAATTCAAAACAGACTCGTACAAATATTCGTTGCCCCTGTACAACAGTATATTTTTAAAATGATCTAATTTTGTGTACTACAGGTCACCTTCAAATGCCTGGCTAAAATGACGACATACAGGATTTTTCTTTAATGCTGAAACATTTTCTTGTACCACTTTTTTTTGTGAGCCGGATCATTCCCGATGTTTGTAGTGATAAAACCTGGGGGAAAAGCTTTAAAGCCAATATGGAGAGTTTTATATTTTATAGGCACATTCATTTAGTTTTAAAACAGACTTTAAAATCCAGAACGTGCCAAATTAAATCAAAAAGGACTGCTGTGCATAAGTTTAGTGTTGGCATAATGTTACTTCAAACGTAAAGACAAAAAAACAGTCGTACTTATAGTGTACACACTGAAAAGAGCGTGGAGCCAGTATTGTGGCAGCCTCAAGTCAGAAACAGAAAGGTGGAAGGACGGCTAAATTTAAGATATTACTCCCTCGGTGGGTCTGAATGCCAGGAGCAAGAATGAATAGGCTCTTTGCCGTTAGCTGGGACTCATGCATGTGCACCTCTTCAGGTAGATGTGCACGTGGAGAATAACTGAGCACAACTTCTGTGACAGAACAGAAGCAAACAAGGGAATGAACCGTGACACAGAAATATACATTCAGCATAGATTAATACATTTAGTATGTCTTTATGAGCGCAGGAGGAAAATCGAAATGTTTCTGTGGACACACAGAATGAAGAGTTTTAGACTGCGTCTCATTGCAGTCCTGTCGTCCTGCTACGCAAGTCATTCATTTTCTCCTCGCACATGTGAAATGCACTCTTGCAGATCAATGGATGCTTGTGAGAGATCTGTTCATTAGTCCAATGGAGCAGTCTCTGCAGTGCAGTCAGCACGGGGTTTTTTTACCGCTGTTGCCATAAACAAGATCATCACCACAAACACCGTCCACGCACAGAACAACCCGCTCCTCTGCGCTGCACAATGGCGGTCCTCATGGGAGGTGAAGACAAAGGGGGAGAACGGGAAAAGAGATGAGGCTATTTTTAGAAGCTGAGGGTAGGTGACAGAGGCAGAGGCTCACAAGTTAATGAGAAGAGGTGAAGAAGCAGACTCACGCACACAGTTTACACTGCCTATAAGCCCGTTTCCTCTTCGAGTTGAGCAAAAGACAAAAAGCAGTAAAAGGAAAGAAAGCAGAAAGTGTTTGACGCTGTCATTTCAGGGCGGAGACAGCAGGTTACCTGCTCCGATTCTTTCAGAAGCTTTGTCTTTTGATTGGAAATGACAAAAATAAGCTTTTTTGGGAAAAAAAAAAACAACAAAAAGCACGAGGAGACACCCACCCATTTTCTGTACCAGCTTCATGCTGTTCAGGGTGGCTGGAATCTTTCACACCTCCTCCCCGATGACAGCTGGCGGGACAGATTTCCAACAGACAGTTTAGTCAAGATTTAACCTAACATGCATGATTTTGGACTGTGGGAGGAAGCTGGAGTACCCAGAGAAAAATCACTCAGCGAGACCAAGCAAACTGTGCACAGGAAGTCTCCTGCCAGGATTCAAACCAGTCATCTTCAAACTGTGAGGAAACAGTTCCAACCAGCAATCTATGGAAACAAAGAAAAAATCAAACTCTGTAAATCAAGCACTTTGGCTGCTGACAGGTGGTTTTAAACCACATTTAACAATGCAGAAAGGCCTGTTGGCCTGGTCCACAGAGCCCACAAACACGGCCCCACTATTCCTGAAATCCGACCTGGACAAGTTAGTTGGTACCCCAAGAAAGAAATTGAACATAGCACCAGAGAGCCCAGAACAATTTACCACAAGATTCAAGGTGAACTCCAAAGTCTTTGATGGCTTACTAAAAAACATCCAGTTATAGACAGAAAGAGCCTGATTTGGAATAAAAAAAAAAATCCAAGCTACAGTTTTACTGTGATTAAACTTAAAAAGAAAAAAAAATCAGGAACATCAAGTACTGCGTTGAGCAGCAGTAAAATAAGAGATTTAGAGCCATTTTACAAATCATCAGCAGAGCAGATAACTGGTAAAAACAACCAGCCAAATTCTTCTGAAAAGGAAGCAAACAGAACATGTCCAGGAACTGACTCCTGAGACAGCCCATAATCCACAGGAGCAAAGAATGATGCACTGTCATTAATTAGAATTAAAAGGCTTCATTCAAGAATAAAAAAGGAGAAAACCTGCTTAATGCTCCAGCAGAGACCCAATTTTGTTATCAGTCAATAACAATAATAAGAACAGTGATTTATTGAAGGCAACACACACATTTAGAAGAACTAACGTATACATTCCTTTAGATCAAAGTCCTTGAGAGAAATCAATATTAATGTCAAAGTTGTTCCTTTGTTTTTGGTGGAAAGGGTGTAGGTTATCACACTACGATTACAAGACTAATTGTTAGTTTACAGTTGTATTAATTACACACTTTTTCCAATAGGCTCCAAAGACCTCACCCGAAATAAACTCTGAATATCCTCCTCCTCCTCCTCCTCCTCCTCCTCCTCCTCCTCCTCCTCCTCCACAGCATCTGTGATTAACACACATCATACATCAGTGTTTCTCAGTCCTGGTCTGCATGTTTTAGATGCTGCCTCGCACCAACGCACCTGATTCTAATTAACGGTCCTCATTATTGTCATCAAGGTCTGCACAACTCTGTTGATGACACAGCTACTGGTGTCACGGTGTGCTGAGGCAGAGTAGCGTCTAAGACGTGCAGAGCAGGGGTACTTCAGGCCCGGGATTGAGAAACACTAGAAATCTATTTACAGGTTATTTTTTTTCCTGTTTACTTTTTGTTTCCCTCTTTGTCCTTCCGTACATCTCCCAGGTTACCAAGGTACCGCGTGTGAGCAGAAGGTGGACCCATGCGCCTCCAGCCCCTGCCATAACAACGGCACATGTTACACCCAGGGTCCCAGTCCCCTGGGCTTTGGCTGTAGCTGCACAGTGGGCTTCACAGGCCCCACGTGTGGTCAGCTGGTGGACTTCTGTGCCCTGAACCCCTGCGCCCACGGGGTCTGTCGCAGTGTGGGCAACAGTTACAGGTGTCTGTGCGTGCCAGGTGAGCTGTACTCTCGGACATTTAAAGCAGCGTTTCCCGAGCCTCGTCCCTGGGGCACGCTGCCCTGCATGTTTTAGACGTTTCCCTGCTCTGACACCACCTGGCCAAAGTCAGTGGCTCGTTAACAGGCTTTGTGCAAATCTTGATGACAAGCTGTTGAAGCATACCGTAAATGTTAATCAGGGGTGTCAGAGTAGGGAAACATCTAAAACATGCATTGGCTTTGTGCTCCCAGGAACAGGGTTGGGAAACACTGACCTGGAGTTTTTGTTGCCGATGACAACTGATGTCATTCTGCTGTAGGCATCTTAAGCCAGATTTAGCCAAAGTCATTTGAAGGTGACACATTATATCTTATTTTCTATTGACAGTGGTTTGGTAATGATCTTAAAACCCTCTCCAGATTGATGGGCAGCAGTAATTGTTCCTGCGGGATTAGTGCTGATTTCTTTCCTCCTTAGCATTGTGTAAAAACATGAATCGTTCAGACCAGCGAACTGCCAAAACATCTGCTTTTGTAAAGGTGCTCCTACTGATCATTTGATCAAATCCATCTGATTAGGAAAACCTGGCTGCAATTTGCCCTTTTTAATTATTACGTTAAGGGTGTGGCTAGTTTATTTATTTATTTATTTATTTTTTTTTATTCTTCAGACAGTGCTTTTGCATTTTGGGTTTGCTTCTGTGAGATAAATACAGGCATGGAGTAATGAGCCATCTGTTGTGTTTGGTCTTTTATAAGTAAATCTGTAGAATTTTTTTTATGTTTTTACATGTCAATAATTTAATTTTTAGTTTTTTTTTAGTTTTTTTTTAACTGGAGCTTTGTCTGGCCTCTTAACCACATCACACACTCCACTCTTCTGTAGCTGAAGTGACCAGTTGAGGTGGTTAGGATGCCTTTCAGCCTTTCAGATCTATAAAGGGCATTTTCCACTGTTGTGGACAAACCTAGGATGTGCTGGAGAGATTATATCGATTGGCTGACCTGGAAGAACTGCAGGAGGTGGCTAGTAAGAAGGAGGTTCTGGGCTTCTGTTCAGATTGTTATCTTAAACAAAAGTACATGGACAGGTTAGACGTGCAATCAAAACTGGAAGAATAAAACTCATAGTGTAATAATTATCCCTCCTTTTTTAACTTTTTCAACAAAAATGACAGCTGTTTTGCCTTTTAAGCTCTCCTGAGCCCTCTGGTCATACCTCCAAGATATAGTTTAAATTCTGCACTCACCTCCACTCTAAACCTGGCTTTTGAACCAACTCTTAATGCTTGGAGATATCTGAAAGAACAGTGGCTGGTAGCAGAGGCACAGTGGCAGTAAATACGGTCCGTCTCAGTGATGAGCTATTTTTAGATGGGACAATCGTGCCGCTGCTGCAGATGCCTCTGTGATCAAATCAATTGGGCGGAATGATGACTTGTCATTATCCACTGTCTTGCAATTACCTTCCTGGGATGGTGAGATTGATGACTTTCCCAGAAGCCCATCATCATAATTTTACACTTTGCCCCTTCTGCTCTCTGTTTATACAAGCTGTCGGTAGATGTAGGTGACATTCAGCATCTTTATCTCCTATTTGATGCTCACATTCATCCTCTATCATCACAGATTCCCTTTTAAGTCTCTTTTTTTTTTTTTTGCAATTAGTCTGAAAATATTCAGAATAAGTAAGCAACTAAAAATTGCGTGTGATAGCTTAGTGTTAATGCATTGACTGGAAATATTACAGTGGTTTGATGGAGGTAGTTTCTGCAGGATATAAATTGAGGTATTGCTCCTTTTTTGCTTGTTAATTTCTTTTTGTATGAATGTAATTTTTTTTTCTTCTGCTTGTCCTTTTTTATCCCCCCCATATCTTTATCTTCCTTATATGTACCTTTTGCTCATCTCCCTCACACTGTCTATTGCCTGGTTTCCATGGTAGGTGTTGCCGTCCATCCAGGATGCTCCTACTCCAGTGGAACTGGAGGCATTGAGGATTGTAGTTAGCGTCACAGATATCGCAATAAACCCCAACATCAGGCAAAGCTGCTTCTCCATCTTGTCAGAACATCCGCCGGCATATGAGGGTGGAATATGAGCGTGTGCGACTGAACCCGGGGATGACCACAGTTTGTGTGATTGTCTCCTTCATTCAAGTATTTGAATTTGTGGGGTTTTGGTGATGCCCGCTGGCTATTTACAAGAAAGCTGCTGGGGAGCTGATATGCAGAAAGAGCCGTCTTCCAGAAGCCCATAATCCAGCTCTCATGAGAGGCTTCCAGCCAGCAGACAGTCGACAGTCCTGGAAAGGCACTTGACATTTCACTGACATTTCACAGAGGAGACTCTAAAGGCTTTAACTGGGCTCCTCATTAAATTTTTTGTCTCTACTTTCCCAAGCACACATTAGCTGTGGCCCACAGAGAGTCACTGAACCTTCAGTCAGCAATGAGACCCAACTGAGAGATGGATATGTTGAAAACAGATTGCCACATAATTTGTGTAAGAACTCGAGAAAAATCATTCCCTTGGTGATTTTTTTTCTTCTTTTTTCTTTCTCTAATCTGTCAATGTGAGACGCTTCAGAGAAATGTGGCTCAACAACAAAAGCACTGTGGACTTTGTGCAGATATGCAGCGATAAATCAGGTGCAAGACAGGCATTCAGGAAGCAGCGCTTCCATTAATTTGGATAGTATTGACAAGAGACATAAATGGACAAATACAGTTATCTGTTCTACACAGGACTGTGTACTTGCCATTCAATTTTTTTTTCTTCTTGTTCTAAAAATGATTGAACAGAAATGGGACAGGCGATTGGTTGTCTCCTATTTGTGGAGTCAGTGAAGATGTTGGTAGCTGGAGCTGGATCATTCTGCCTCAGTAAACAGCTGCCATCCTATGGAGCACACGGTGCACTGCATGCAAGTCATGCTCAGTCGCTTGGAAAGACCGTTTTGGTCACTATAAAGGTTCCTAAAGTCATTAAAGGCGTCAATGGGTATACAGGGTATCACTGGCCTAAAAATGCAAAGTGCCCACATTTGGTTAAAATTGTTTTAAGACTCAAAATCAGTTTGGTTTTTGTGAAAAAGTCTCCTGGTTGATTCTATCTTATTTCAGAGACACTAGAATATAAATAGGCCCTGGATAGACTGGCGACCTGTCCAGGGTGTACCCCTGCCTTTCGCCTGATATGCATCGGGATAGGCTCCGACAGACCCCCGTGACCCGGAAACGGATACAGCGGGTATAGATAATGGATGGATGGATAGAATATAAATAACTGTAGTAACAATGAAATTCAAGCTCATAGTGAGACAGACACAGTGTACGATGAACACTATGATATTATTTTGTATGAAAATGATATTTAAATTAACATTACACTTGCAAATATCCAGTGTTTTTACACCAAATGTACACCCGGGTATGAACACCAGGGGATTACTAGTAAGGGCTGGCTCGTAAACCTGTATTCGAAACATTTTATAGTTGGCTGGCTAGCTGGCTCCAGTAAAACTGTAATGTTAAGTTGAGGTTGGTTAATCGTGGCTTGAGTGCGTTGTAAAAACAATTAGGTTAAAGTCAGCCGTCGCCATTGAACTTGCAATGTATAGCTTAACTGGCTCGTGAAAATAAACATTTAAAAGGCAATTTTCTCAGTTTCATTGTTAACTCGTAAAGACCCATGATGACACAGGTCACACTGCCTGTAAATGTCCTGAAATGTTCCTTACACACACTTCAAGTAGTAATGGGTGTGGGTTCTTATGGGTTAAAGCAGATACTACACACACACACACACACACACACACACACACACACACACACACACACACACACACACACACACTTTTGAGGCGTTGGAATGGCCCAGCCCGAGTCCAGACCTGAATCCCATCGATCATCTGTGGGATGATCTGCAGAGGGCTGTGCACAGGAGATGCCCTCACAACTGTCTGACTTGGAGCAGTTTTGCCAAGAAGAGTGGGGAAATATTGCCGCATCAACATGTGCCAGGCTGATAGGCTCCTACCCTAAAAAGACTGAGTGCTGTTATAAAAGCCAAAGGTGCTGGAACAAAGTATTAGTTTAAGGGTGTGCATATTTATGCAACCAGGTTATTTTAATTTTTTTTTATTTTATATTTTTCCCCTTTGTTAAAGTTTTCTGTTTTGTTTTTTCAATTGCGTTGTACAGGTTATAGGTCACATTTAAAGGTGGAAAAAGTTGTGAAATTATTTATCTTGCTGTCATTTAAAAAAAAATTATTGTTTTTTACATCACGAAAACCTGTCATTTGAACACGGGCGTGTAGACTTTTTATATCACAACTCAACACTCTTGTATGCACACGTAAATCGTCTTACCTGAGAAGAATATTATCAGTGCAGCAGGGATCATTGACTTAAACATTGTGAGAAATAACAGAGTTGTGTATCCCATTCAGGTTACTATGGCTTGTACTGTGAGGAGGAGTACAACGAGTGCATGTCTGCACCCTGCCAGAACTACGCCACCTGTCGGGATCTCATCAACGCCTATGAGTGTGTCTGCACACCACAGTTTGAAGGTATGTGCGCCTGTATGTGAAACAGTGTGAGGACCTTGCCTCAGAGTCATAGTGTGGTAAGCATACAGCACAGCAAACAAGTACAGGTTCTTCCTGTGTGCATCTGTGCAGGCAGACACTGCGAGATATACAAGGATCCGTGTGTGAAGCTGCGCTGTCAGAATGGAGGCCACTGTGAGAGTGCCGGACTTAACACTTCATGTGTCTGTCCAAGCGGATACCTGGGTAAGCACTGATGCCCAAGGCCTGATTACAGACTGAGTCAGAATAAGCCAGCAGGCCACTAGTCTCTTCCTAGAGGTGTAGTTTCCTAGAAGGAGTCAATAAACAAAAATAAGATTTAAATAAACAAAAAACAAAGTGACAACATGGAAACAAAGAAATGTGAAACGAACACATGAAATGAACTTATGAAAATTAAATGCGACACAACTAAAATGGAGCATAAAACAACAACGAAGTGATGCAGAAATGTCCAGACAGAGATTTCTATACTTCTGGTCATTGGTTGGATGAATGTGATAGGCCTTTCACAAATCTGTTCCATTTTCTTTTCCATACTGGAACCAGTGAAAACCAGTAAAGGCCTTAGTCTCTCCTGCTGGCGTTTTTTGTCCAAGCCATTACTGACTTCAGCCTTACTTGTCTGTGCAGGGGAGAGGTGTGAGGTCGACGTTAATGAGTGCGAGAGCAACCCTTGCCACCACGGGGGTACCTGCATCGACCAATCAAATGGCTTCACCTGCCACTGTCCACCTGGGTGGGTGGGTCCCAGCTGTGAGATCCGTAAGTCAGCCTGTCAGAAAACGGTTTTTCAGGTATCTGTCCAAAACACAACAGTGTTCAAAGCTCTGCGCCTCCATTTACGCGCGTCTGTCTCAGACCTGCAGTGGAAGCCGGCACACACTGAAGACACCCTGACCAACATGCCCCGCCACTCCCTCTACATCATCATCGGAGCTCTGTGTGTGGCTTTTGTCCTCATGCTCATCATCCTCATTGTGGGCATCTGCCGCATCAGCCGCATCGAGTACCAGGGTTCGTCACGCCACGCCTACCAGGAGTTTTACAACTGCCGTAGCATCGACAGCGAGTTCAGCAATGCCATAGCCTCCATCCGCCACGCCAGGTACGTAGCGTCAGTTTTACATCCTGCAGTCCTTCAGGGCAGTACAGGAGTGTCCTGAAAGCATGGTGCTTGGCTGTGTGAGCAGACGGGCTTCTCACATGTGGCACTTTTGTTTCTTTTTTCTGACTCTAAAAACCGCCACATAAGCATTTATGTTCTCATACTTGTTCATACTTTTATTCTATTTACAATGCAGTTCGGTGATTGGCTGGCATTCAGAGCACAATTGTTTAAAGAATCAATGTGCTTTTACGAAACATTTCTCCCACTTTTACTCAGAAAGGTGGTGTGTTTTTAACAAATGAAAAGGATTCAGATGTAGAGTAGCACACAGTGAGTGTGCTTTATTGGAAAGACCTTTTTATTGGAAGTCCAAAAGGTCAAATACACCATCAGTCCAGAACGAAAAAAACAAGTCCAGCCAGGCATCAGGCCATAATTCAAAAAACAAAAAGACAAGTCGGGTAGCGAATCATGGAACCAACTCGGGGAGGAAACATGTGCAGCAAGACTGATAATGTTGCAAAAAGGGCAGTTTAAATGTAGGAAGATAAATCCTAATATGTGTCTCCATTTCTCTGGTCCCTGTGGGTTTTGTGATTACAAAAGAAGACTCTGGTTTTCATTTCTCTCAATCATTTTACCCTCCTACTGTTGCTCTTTTCTGCATCTTTCTAAGTGAAATAACACTCAAACAATGAATCACAGAAGTGCCCCTTCAATGAACCGTCTTCACTAATCAAGCCACTTCACCGTTTCTTGTTAGATTTGGAAAGAAGCCCCGGCCTGCCATGTATGAAGCCACCCCCATCGCCTATGAGGACTACAGTCCTGACGACAAGCCCTTGGTTACGCTCATTAAGACAAAAGATTTGTAAAGCGCAGCCGTCTCAAACCACCACAGGCTGTATACGTCGGCACATGTGCACATACACTAACAAACACACATGTAGAGCCGCTATAGACATACATGTATTTCCTAAGACAAAAAAATTCAACAAAAAAACCTAACAGCAAAACAAAATTGAATGTAAAGAGGAAATATGATGCTGTAGTTTAAAAGAAACGCGTGTGAAATTTGATAAATCTATTTTCTTGTCAAAGTCGATGATAAGGCTTTATTGTAGCATAACGGCATACTTTGCATTAACTAAGTTATAGATGACAAACAACACTTGGCAGTGACCTCTGCTGTACAACAGTGTTGGTGACTGTAGTCTGCACCAGACTGTCTGTCTGTCTGTCTGTCTGTCTGCAGACGGTGTCAGCAGTCCAGTGTGAGACGACAGACGACTCTGAAATCAGTCCTCAGAGGTGTAGAAATAGGTGCACCTCACACGTTGCATTCACTGTACCTTTTTCTATATTAAAAAAAAACAACAACAACAAAATCAACATCTGCGGTAGGTTGCCTTACTTTGTGCATGGTTAGATTTGATGTTCTCTCTGCAATATTTTAAAATCATTTCTATTTGGTTGTTGTTTTGTTTCCTTTGCTGCAGTTGTATTCTTCTCTGTTGAGATTGTGCCAAATGTTTTCTTTAGGTATGTTGTGGTTCATAGATAAAATGCATACCTGTACCTGGGGGTGGGGGGGGGGGGTAGTCGCAAAGCTTTTCTTTTTATAATACCCACAGTATTGTCCTGTTCTATACATGCAAGTTTCTCAGTGGTGTATGAATAGTAAAGAAAGTGGGTTTACTGAAGTACCGTGACCCTACCAACCTACTGTATGTATTCCAGTGATATTTAGGATAATAGATAGGTATGTTTCTCACCACACAGACAAATAGTTCGATTTTACTCAGTGTACAAATTCACCTCCAGTACCAACAGTGTTGAATAGTTTCTGGATGCGAGTGTCTTTACGTGAATGGCCTCTCCAAGACTGATGGCTTTGTGCTGGAGAAAAAGGAGGAGGAGGAAAAGGAGAAGACTTTTAAGGAGACAAGGATATCTACTCCAGGATGTACTGTGTGTGCTTCTGTGTTCTGCAAGTGGAAAACTTTCTGTGCGGCTATGTCGTTCCCATCAGTCGAGCAATGTTATGATGATAGACTCAGCTAATCCTACAGTTTTTTTTCCTCTCCTTTTAATCAGAGCAACAACATGATCATGTATTATCTATGTTGAAATATGTAAACAATAAAGATTCGAGTGAACATGATCTCTTCTCGTGTCTTTTGTAAAATCTGCCTGAAAAACAAACGTTTCCATGTTCTTTGCAGTGAAAAAGGACGGAGACTACCTTTTTGTAAATAATTCTGAAGCACATTGTATTCCTCATCATGCCTGCATCACCTATATCATCACTGATCAGTCACATCCACAAATAAGATCCACTGGCACTTGGTTTTTGCCATACTTTGTTGTACATCACACACAATTCTCTAGACCTGATAGTTTGTTTCAAATTCTGGATAAAAGCACAATTTAAGAAGGAAAAAAAAAAAAACAATAAAAAATTCATCCAAATAAATAAATGACAATGCAACATCAGAAAGTGCAAGTTCTTCATATATTCGGTAAAGGGTCCTTATCTGTATAAAGGTAAATAATTCATATTTGCAAATGAAAAGTCCAAAAGCAGCTGCTGTGATACAGAAAATGTTGTTTTTTCCTTCTGGCTGCAGAAAACAGTTCCCACTTTGCAATGTCTGTTTTTTTGGTCTGGAGGTCGTCCCCACCAGACGTAACTATCCACCGTGGGAAAGTCCTTTTATAGAGTGCTAGTGATGTGTATACCCTCAGAGACCTCAGGCTTTATCCAGATGTTCTCCCGTGTAAACACCGCTAAATACAGACTACGACTGTTTTGTCACTGAACACACCTTTCATACATTTTGTTTTCACAGACATAAACACACACTGCAGGAGCAACAGATGTCCTTAATGGCAGTTACCTTTGCCCATGGTCTGTTTTGGAGACTTAGTGCTTGACGTTTGCCCTGTGAACGCAACGGTGTGGGGGGGGGGATCACACTGCTGGTTGTCCAGACTTGACGAAGGTCTCTAACAAACTGTGGTTGCCTTCAAATCAGTGGTGAATCTCAACAGCCATGAGATTATTTTGGCTTGTTCCTTTTATAAGGTTGTTCAAAAAAAGGCAAGTCAATTATCATCTAGTGGCCACCAGACTTCACTTCTGCAGTAACAACAGGTTTTTCAGTCACCAGGCATGTCACTCCACACCCCCAAACATAGCTTTTTTTTGAGTAGTAATTTTGTAGGCACAAGTCTAGAAGGAAGCTTGTTGAAGTAGGGGTACTGTTCAAAGTTGAAGATTTAATTCAGGGCTGATCATACTGGATGTCTAATTTTGTCAGGTTAGTATGAACAAAAACAGAGCAAATGTGGAGTGTTAATTTAGAGGATGAAATACTAATGTTGGAATTTCTAACCTGCATGCTGGCGCCACAGACTGGAGGCTCCTTTCTGCAATGATCTCTGATACCGAGGGCAACACCTACATCACAAAGGCAAACACGTCCGTTTCTTTACTCCAACCCCACGAATCAGGTTCTTCTCACCAGACACTTCACCTGTGATGAGTCATGGCTACCATCATACCTTTGACCATGTGCCAATCATCTAACTTCTGGGTTGAGGCTCACGAGAAACTAAGATTGGTTGCAGTTCTTCAACTGGCCACTAGAGGCCGGCTGCAGAAGCGAGTCAATCTCCATTGATTCTCATGTTAAAATGTCCAAATTTAGAGCAGAAATAAGCACATTTACAGCCTGGTTCAAAGAACCGTTTTTGGTCTCAATCGTTTGATTTCACACTCATGCCAACAGGACATGGAGAAATAAAAGGATTTTATGTTGTTAGGCTTTGGTGCTCACTGAGAGGTATCCAGAACGTTAGAGATACAGTCTAACATAGAGACATATGCTAGACTGTGCTGACACAGAGGTCCATGCATTCAATGAGAGTGATAAGCAGGGACCACAATGACAGAGATGGTAATCCATGCTTCTGTGTCCTTACTATTAGATTACTGCAACAGCCTGTTCATGTGCTTAAACCAGATGGAGTCGGCTTGTCTACGGGTCGTTCAGAACTCTTCTACGAGCCATCTGACCCACTCAAACATAAGAGTCTCTTAATTAGCTTCCACTTAACTACCAAATTAACTTTAAAATTCTGGTTCTGACTTTCAGAGCCATCTGTGGGCAAGCCCCTCCGTATACTGCAGATTTGATCCAGCCCTAAAGCGCCTCTCGCAGTTCACCGGAAAAGAACCTGTTTATGGTTCCTTGGACTCGATTCGGGGCTCGCGGAGACGGATCCTTCTGATCAGTTGCGCCTAGACTCTGGAACAAACTCCCTCTCTCCTTGCGTTCACTGGACTCTGTTGATGCTTTCAAAACACATCTTAAGCATTTTACTTAGACAAAGGGCTGCTATGACCAGTTCTTTTAGTGATTATTGTCTTACCCATCCTATGTTTTACATTTTATTATATCTTATGTTTTTTACTATGCCTATTTTATTGTGAAGCACTTTGTGACTGATGACGTAAATAAACATTAGTAACTTACTTACAATCTGACAGTGGAGTGGTCGACTTCGGGTTTGCAGACCTCAAGACTCCAGCATCTCATAATCGCACACATCGACTGCATCAACTCATGGTTGGAAGCGCTCCACTTATGAAACGGTCCAGGTGGGACCAGAGGTCGTGCTGAGGTTGAGCAGCCCTGTGGGACAGCCAGACACAGCACTTCTGTCCCCGGTGGGACCCAGTGTGTACACTGTCATCAGGGTCCAACAACCCTCATCAGACATCAACTTTTTTATTGTTCCCACAAGTGTATTTGAGTTATCAGATAGGTGTAAACAGAAACAAGCACATAACAGAAATTGCACCATCTAATCTAAGTCATAAGTTTGACTTAGGGCCACCTTGTTCCCATCCATTGGTAATGCACAGAACCGCATTTATTTAAAAACAGCACTAACTTTTTGTGAATGTGTGACATCATTACGGTCAAAGAACAACATCTGGACAACAATATAGCATGTGTAAAAACAGAAATAAATAAATAGAGTCCCTCTGTCATCTGTGCTTGCTTCCAGGGGATTTATTACAAACCTAATTCGTTCTCTGAGTCACTGGTGAATTGCTCAGATCCGTCCCTTTCATGTTAATTCTAGGGCCCAAAAAAACAAAGCTGTTTACAGCTAAACGGCACACTTGAGGAAAGAAAAGGTGATGTCACAGTTGCAATTCCCAACTGCTAAAATTTAGAATACTTTAAAAAAAATCTATTAAAGTTTTAACGACATCCAGATTCATTTTCCAGTATCTGTGGTTATCTCAATCAAAAATTATTACTTTAAAGAAAAAGAAGGACTACCGGAGGTAAATAGTGGATTTATGAGGAGATATCGCATAAGCTGTAGATGCACGTGATTTCTTACAGCACCTGAAAGCAGCATGAAGCCACTGCCACAGAACGCAGGTATCTCCACCTGCTGGCAAGAGAGATAACTGCATCCAGGCGGAGCAACACATCCTTCATCTCTGAGCAGTCCAGAGCGAAGGGGCCAGGGAGGCAGGCTGCGAGAGCGAACAGATGTGAGCCGGGCCAGGACAGGACAGGAGCGCACGCTGCAGTGAAGACGGACAACCAGTGACTCTGCTAACATGTGGCAACCCGCGTCGGAGCGACTGCAGGTAAGGCCCAGGCGGCGAACGCACGGCTCGTCCGTGGAAGCGGCCACGGAGAGCCGCCGTGCTGCGCGTGCTCCCGCAGATCGGCTACAGATGTTCGTGAGCGCAGGCTTAACGTCCAAAGGCAGGTAGTAAAACTGTTTTGAATTTGCATTTTTCTGAAAATCTCTTAGAGTCTATGTTTTTATTTATTTATATCTGGCTTCACATTTAAAAGGTTACGCAAGCGCGGCAAGCATCAAACTGTGCCTCTTGCGCTGCATTCTTGGGCGAAATCCAATCCAATCATGGACTTTTCTTTTCTCTTTTTTTTTTTTCCAAAAATATATTTATAAAACGTCTGCTTTGGCCCACTGGCCCGTTTTATCCACCTCTACTGTACCCCCACTTTAAGCGCAGGCCTCCTCCTGCTGTCTCTCCATGTTCCCTTCGCGTTACCTTCTCAGGATGCTTCATCTCCCGGTTTCGTTTTCACGTTACGTGTCAGGTCGCTAAACGCATCCTGTGAACTGTTTAAAAAGAGAGAGAGAGAGAGAGAGATGGAGAAGAGAAAAAAAATGATGACACGTAGTGTGATGTCCAGGGGTAAGCGCCGACCCTGGCTTCACGTCTCCTGCAGACATAATGCTCTCCAGATGTCGGCCTGCGGGCTGCCTGCCAAGTGAACTTGCACAATCCTCTCCTCTGCCCGGGCGTCGAGAGGATGGAATAACGAGTGATTAAAAGCGAGAGTTCCGGTGTTTGTGCTTCGCCCAGACGCGGAGTTCGGGGACGCTGTAAATTATCTCCTTAAACACACGTCTGGGCTCAGGTAAATTAAACATCCACGCTGGAACCGGCTGAAACCGCCGCGGCTGGCTCGCGTGTCGCCTAGCAACCGCGCTTCGGAACGTGGCGGGTAGAAGTCCGGGAATAAAAAAAAAAAAAAAAAAAAAAGGAAAAAGTTCCTGATGCAGGTTTATTGGAGGCCGACCTGTCTTGTGTTTCTTGGAGCAACTCGGAGGTATGATCAACAAGTGTCAGAAAGCCAGTCTCACACTTTCCGTGGCTGGTTGCTCCAAGAAGCTCTTGGAATCATGTGAGCAAATGAATCATGCTGTACTTTGCCAGCAGCCCTACAATATTAACAGAAAAAAACAGGTGTTTATTTCTGTCTCACCAGAAATGCATTTTTCAAAGTGTCTTTTCCTAAAAGCGGCACATTTGTTATCATTTTTTAATTCTATTTTATTTATGGGGACATTTGCTTGTATCTTTGGACTCCTGTCCTGGTCGTCTCCTGCGACAGCTACGCGTTACTTTACAAGACTATGTCACACATGAACATTTTTTCACATTTCTGGGTTCAAAAAGAGATGTAAATGCACAGAAAAGACCAGCTTGCTCGATAAAAACATGGACCACTAGATAATATGTATTGATGAGGACTACTTGTATTGACGTTTGATGAATATTTTCTCCTCACCTCAGAGACACCTGCTCTACACATGTGGCCTTGTGCTTTGTGCTTTATCGCGCTACTGCACTTTTTTTTTTTTGCTGCAAAGCACTTGAAGGTTTTAACTTACATGTTTGGCGTCTGTTTCTGGTTCGTGTTTTGTAGTTGTGTTTCCAAGATCCAAACTAAATTTAACTGTAGGATGATGATAAAGTGCATTATTTCTTATGTCTTTGGTGCCAAAGACAGACTGCCATACCTTTTCTGGGCTATAAACATGCAAAACAGTTTTTCAATGGTTCAACGCAGTAGAAGCGTCCCACGGGCCACTGAGGGTGTGAAAGTGTGCAGTGTGCACTTTTATGACTATTATGAGGGCATCATCTAGGCTGTGGCTCCAAACAAGCAAAAGAAAGAGCTGTAGAGGCTCTTCCTTTATCTTCAGACTAAAATATGTAGGATTCGGTTATCACCAGCATCAGTGCCCCTTAATATTACTTCATGGTGGTTGTGCAAGTGGGATGCAGGTTGGTTCAGGAGAGCGCCTGAAAAACAGAAAAAGCTTATGGCATGGGATCAGAAGATATGTTGATATTTTTACTCCTGAACTCATAGGAGCGAAGTTGGCTCCGGTATTAAACATTGTTGATGTGAGTGCAACTAAACCAGTTAAAAGAAATAAACACTGGAACCATCGGCAGGGAGCTTAGGAACCCTACATACAAGTTTATAGATCATTTAGTCTTGAATCAAAGGAGCAAACAAAAGTTTTAACTTAAAAGTAAACAGTAGATATTCTACTAAATCCTCTGATCTCATATTGTAGATATGACTTTTTTATGTAAGCTGTATCTAGCTGTTTTGATAACGACAAATAATAACCGTTTTGAAAAAAATATTGACATTTTTGTAAAAATAACTTTTTATAGCTGTTAAATTTCTGTTTTTGTTCACTGTTAATTTGAGACATTCGCAGTCTTGTGACACTAATCAGTTTCTGTGTTAACTCTTACCAATTCTGGGTAGGTTTTATTGTCATTTAATGTATATTTAGTGCATATATATAATTTCTTATAATTTTCATAAAGGTTATTACTACTGGAATTTGGTATAAAGCAAAGCTTGGTGAAGTGAAACAGGCTGAATCCACATTTCATGCATCTTCTCTGTGTGATTGACCGAAAAAATAACTTGCGGGCTGCTATAAGTTTTGGATTCGGATCATGGAAGTTCTGCAAATATAAAACAGTTGGTGAATATATCGTTTAAATAGGGGTTGTCTGCTGATTTACACGTGTGGTTCACTTCGTGGCCAGCGAGAACAGCTGGATCGTGTCCAGACTTCAGAGAGATCCAGGGGAGCTGGAAAGTCTGAAAAGTAAACCCGAAGATGTTATCAGGGCTCTGTCACATAAATCCAGCCATAAACTCCGCTTTACCGACTGCTGGAATGCAGCAGTCATGACTTGATGGAGTTTTTGAAATTTTATGATTCTGATTTTTAAATTGCTTTTCATTTAAACATCCAAGAAGTAACTAAGATTGGGAAAGTCTGACAATTAGACATGCGTTGAGAGATATAGTGTGTTTGATTATCGTTACTTGGCTTCCCCTGGCCACTCTCTTGGAGACCTGCTGAGGCTAAATGATGGAAAAGTGGTTGTCACGTTTTTCCTGTCCATGTCAGGAACAAAGAAACTCAGTGTTAAAATATATACTTTGCCTGATATCAATTCACTTCACGAAAATTGTCTCTCGTGAAATGGGCGTGATACCACGCCCATTCACAACCATTTCCACCGGTGCAGAACGTACCAAGCCAATAACAATGGGGAGGGGGTGGGGCTTCACACAATGATCTGTTCAGTAGCATTTAGGAGCCTCTAATTTTTTGTATTGAGGATAAAAAGATTTACGATGGCTGGCCAAGATAAAATGTGCCCATGTTTCACGTAAAAAGGCATCCTTTAACTACCAGGTTATTATTCTTAATCAGTAAATAACCGTTGCAGTTTAAAGAAACTCTTCAAGAAGCACAGAGCAAACATTGAAATAAAAATTATAATCACAGCAATACCTGGCCATTGCCTGCTTCGTAACCATGGCAACACTATCTTTTAGACCAGTGCCCTTCACCTCCTGAATGGTGAGGTTTGTAGATACATTTCTCAGTTAGCTGACACAGATTTCGCTTATAATCTTTTTTTCTTTTTCTTTTTTTTTGAATGTATCTTTTTTTCTGATCTCCAGTATCCATGCATGTTATTCTCTCTTGTTCCGTTCTTTGTTGCCATAGCAACATCTGCTGTCTTGCTGCATCTTTGTCTCTCATTCAGGCAGGAAGAGGATGCCAAAAAGAGATAGAGGGAGGTGTGACGGGGAGGAGATACAGGTTGTGGCAGTTTTGTGTTTGGAGTTAAGTGTGTGCTGCAAGACCGTTGATGAAGCATCATGCCTCAGTGTGTCTCCGTTTCCCTTGTTGAGTACGTCCCGTAGTTGGTTTCAGGGGCCCTTCCTCTCCAGGCAGAGTTAACACTAGTTCACCAACTAACACATTGCACAACCTGCAGTGGTCTGGGAATGTCTGCATACACACATATAGACCCAGACATGTCGCAGAGTAGGTTACTCATGGTTACGCATGCCACAACAGGCCTCCTTTTTGAGCGACAAGACGTATTCCTATCCAAGGCCCTCAGCTCTTTCTTTAACTTAAATGTAACAAACAAGGCTGGGATGGTTTAAAAAAAAAAAAAAAAAAAAAAAAAAAAGACATGACGGTACAAAAATAGCTGACGAAGGTCAAACACAGTCAGAAACAGCTTCTGGTTTTTCTTTTTTGCCTCTTGTTGCTGTGGCCACCAACATTTGCCTTTGTTTGTATGTCTGTCTGTCCATCTGTCTGGGGTTGCTTTGTAGGCATGGCTGTGTTGAGTGTGGTCGTGGTAGCAGAAGGAATTCATAAACAGACTGGCATAGTTCCTTCGACTCTCCTTTCAGCCAGCACACACTTCCTTCTTGTTACCGTTATGGCTTTTGGCTCACTAATTTGTTTTCTTTATATTTAATAAATAAACCAAATGTCCCGATGGGGAATATATGGATAGTTTTTCTATAGATGCCGATTTTTCTTATTCACTACAAGAGAGATCCGTCTCAGCGCCAGCACCAAAAACAGCTGGTGTTTTATGAGGACCGCTCTACACTATTTTTTAACAGTACGTTTCTTGTGTATGTCACGTTACATACAACATGTGTGTAGTGAGCCGGAGGAGTCTAATCCTAGTCAAGCAGTTGCTGAATAGTCGGAAAAGATCCTTTGTATTAGTCACTTGATTTAAAATTAAAACTGGGAACTAAGTCACATGTAGTGAGGCTTGTTCTTTGTATGACCATAACCACATTTTGCAGCAGTCTTTTTTTTTTCCCCACAAGTTGAACAATTATTTATATTGGCTGGGCTGGAATTTACTAATAGTCACTAATCTAGTCACATGCAAGCCACTGGTGGTTGTGAAAGTGAAAAACAAAGGAAAAAAAACTTATAACTTCAATTTGGGAATAGGCTATCCAAACAACCTACTACCAGGAACTTAAACGTGTTTTTTTTCAAGGCAGTACATGCCCTCAGGCCACTTTATGAGGTATACCAAGTGTACTTAATAAAGTGTTCGGTGAGTGTGCGTGCAAACTTTGCTGTAGATTGGATCAATGGTTGTTAAGAAAAAGTAATAACTCATCCATAAACATATACCACACTGAATCAGAAAAAGTTGTAAAACAGTAAAAAATATATTAACATTATTTATATCGCTACATTTATTTACATTCCTGCATTTAATGACTTTTATTTGATTTCTGATGATTCGATCTTAGTATTTTTCATATTTTGTCTTGCACATTTAAGTTTATGCATGCATATGCACTTACACATTCCAGAAAAGCCTTTTTTCACTTTGTGGCTTTGCATTTAGAATACCAGGCGCAGAGGCTGAAACGTGCACTTTTTATCCTGAATAGGCGAGATGTGTGCGTCGAGTCATGTTGAGACCTCTTTTGAGTTATGTGGAAAGAAATTGATTGTAAAATTTAGAAATCAACCGAAAACAAACCAGCTTTAAACTGACTTTAACGCTGGTTTCACACTACGTGACTTTCAGAGTCGGCAGGTTGGTGACCAGTCGCGACTGATGATTCCCGTGACTGGGACCTGGTCATGTGACTGATCAGTCTGCGGTCACCACAAAACATGACTTGATTATTTGAAACAAAAGCTGCAAGCTGATTTTGCTATGATTTGTGGGTAAAGGAATGGATTGGCAGACGTGGCAGCAGAGGCTGTCTGTCCTACAGAGACGATCTTTTTTAATGGTGCTTTATTTTGTGGATTTCATCTTTGGAATTCCCTTCCTTACAATCCCAAAACTTTGCTCTCTCCTTGGCCGTAACTTGAACTTGGCATCCGTATCCGTCAACCAGTGGCTCAGCGCCACATGGACGAGTGTCTTCTTCAAATCCTTTTACATATTATGATCTAGTCCTGACGACCCACCGATTTGCAGCCGACTCAACGCGTAGCACGACGGCGCTCCTAAGCATGTAACTACAATACCGAGGCACACGTGGTTAAACACAACTTCCTCCTAATACACAACACTTCAGAAGTCAATATTGTACTCTTCATTTAATTTATCAGGGAACCGTAGTCACCAGTACATTTAACGATAAGGTTTGAATTTTTAATGTTTATTTTATGTTGTTTTTTAAAAAAAAAAGCCAGTTTGTTAGTTAACTCAGTGTGGCACATTCATAGTTTACTACGTGAAAGTTTCCCATGTTCTTGATAGCAGTGGCTGTTTTCTGTCATTAGCGGGTCTGGGCTCTGCGGAGGCTATTTAAGACGCTGCAGTGGGTTCTTTGTTTACGTCAAGGACTTGTTGATGTTTTTACCACCAGCCGGAGATTGCCACCCTCGCGCTCTGTGGTTTGGATGCTTTAATGTTTACTTGGTGCTACAGAGTTAACTCACTAACTGCAATGTCCGAGCACTGGCCTTCTCCGTCCCACCTGCTGGAGTGCTCAAATGCTCAAGCAATTAAAGAGAAAGAAAAGAAATATATTTATGAAGTTTCCGCATGTAGGAACCTCCCTAATTCCCCCTAAGCTTTGAGCCCGTTTCCTCTCATATTTCCACTCATAATTAGTCCACGGATCAGAGGGTGGAGGTGGTGTGGCGGGCAGCTTAGACAGTTGCAGGGAACTGGAAGGCTGCATCCCTCTTTTTCATCCGGGCAGTAACTGCCACAACGTGCTGTCTGTGGACGTCATCCTCCAGCGTAATGTTTACATGAGGAAGCTTGTGTTTGTACGTGGAAATGAGCAGAATTACGCCGGCTTCCAGTCTGCAGCAGTGGAAGGTTTAAGCTTTTCCATGCTGCTCCGATGCTGGTCATCTCCACGAGCAAAGTCAAGAAGGATCCATTTGATTTTTAAGTGTAGCTCACATCCTGTCCTCTCAGTGGAGAAAATGTTTTTCATGACAGTCTCTGGTTAAATACTATAAACAGTGAGCGGTTTCTTTTTTCTGCCAGTTGTGGCACATTTAGGAAACTTGTTCATGTGTCTCTAATAACTCTGGTGACAGGATACACATTCTTACTATGGTTTTATATCTTTAACAGCCAGTGGCAATGTGGCAGGACATGTAACTATATACAAGCAAGCAACAGAAAAGACGACGTTTAATAAACTGTCATCTTTGTAAAGATTCCAAAATTCCCAAAGAGGAAAATGCATTCAGTGGCTTTACTAGGTTTTATGTATTCTCGTGATTTATTTTGAGTACAACAACATTAAAAGATAAAAAAACCAAAACAATTTATCCTAGTATTTGATTGCTATTGTGTAGTCCAAACCGCTTTGTAATATTGAAATAATACAAAACTGGATTTTTAAAATAAAATCTTTATAGCTGAGAAAATTGTGTGATTCATGGGCCTTGTTAACACTTGGATTTTGATTTGAATTTGAAAATGAAAAACTGGGCTGCAGAGCAGATGATTCATCAACAGCATCGTGTCCCACTCTTTTGTTTCTTGCCAACGCTCCACAAAGACTCAGTAGCCGGTAGATTCTGTCCTTCGACTCCCTACGCGTGCGTCAGGGTTTCGTTTGTGCACAGGCATCTGAAACAGCCGAACGTTGATGACAAACTGTTTTGATCTTGAACTCTGTGTAACATGACTCACCAAGATTTGGGCTGTTTAGATGAGCCGGTAGCGATATGTGTGTCTGGAGGGGGTAGGGGTGGTGGTGGTGGTGCTGTCAGTTATTCATTTACTTTTCTTTTTTCAAAACGATCACGCTTTTGAACACAGACATCTGTATGCGTGCCTTTGTGATGGCTCAAGACAAGTTCCAGCTGTTTTCCACACTTTTGTCACGATCCCATCTCTATAATCCCCAGTTACTCCGTCTCAGTGGGTGTGGCCAAGTGCCTGTTTTCACCCTCTTATTGAGTATCTTACCATGATACTGACCCGAGAACCTCCTTCCTCTCAGAACGCACCCTCAGGGGGCCTTAAGTTTAACTTACCATCTGTGTGACCTGTTAAGCTCATCAAATTCTCTCTTAAAGCCTGACTGAAGCTTTAATTTCTCATGGATGCTTGAGTGCTTTCCTGAAATTTCCATATTTGTAGACTGACGACTGTTAATTTTACCAAACATTTTGAAAAATAAGCTCTGACCTTGTTGATTATGGATGCCCTGAATACCGCTGTAGGGGCTCTAGAGCTTCGTTAGACGATTACAAAAGATATTCAACGACTCGCTGTAGATAACTCTGTATAAGAAAATTTAAAGTCGAATGTCAACTTGAGCCGGACATTTGTGTCCAGACCTAGATACGGATGATTTCCTACAGTAATCGTCCTCCATAACTGGCCTCACCTTAGTTTCTTTGACGAGGGAGGACTTAGAGAGAGACGTTCAGTTCAGCCACACTGGCGGGCCGAGCGGTGCTCTTATTAGTAGTGTGACAAAATGTATTTTAACACGTAGAGGCTTTCGCTTAAACCAAACATTTACATAGCATGTGTGGAGCTCAGGGTCCTGCGTGATTGCTCAGGTATCACTCTTAAAACAATGTTGTTTTTCATACCCCTGAAAGAGGACCATTGTTTGGAGATTTGATGTGGTCACATGACAGCAGAAGGCCTGAAGTGTATGCAGGACCCTCGGCCCTCGAAACCAAACTAGCCCACACTGCTCTGATGGTGGAGACAAGAAGACTTGCCAAGTTAAGGTCAGAAACGGGATATATTAAACAGTAACTTGACGAGGAGACTGCTGGGACTTAGGAATTAAAAAAAAAAAAAAATGTAGTGAAAATATTGTGAATAGAATTCCAGTGTTACTACAAGCGGTTCTCCACTCAGGCCTTTTGCTCCTGGAGGGGTGGAGGGAGTACCCCACCCCCCCTTCCTCTCTGTCACTCAGTAACGGGGCCAGCCGCAGGAATGCGAACTGCTGTCAGGAAGCTGTAAAATGCTGATGCGGAGGTCAGCGAGCATTAAGACACATGTGGCTTTACTTTCACAAGTCCCCCCCCCTCATCTGTTTCTTTTTTCTTGTCTTATCATCTCCCTAATTGCGGCTCCCTTCCTTTACGGTTCTTGTCCGACGACGGTCCATCGTGGTGACCGTGACTGCAGGTTCAGAGGTGCACCGGTGGGTCGCATCATGTAACACCGCTATCCACAGTGTAGAATATATGATTATGAACAGATACGGTCCAACTAGGAACGGCTCATTGCTATTTTATACAGAGAGATAGTATTCATTTGAAGCTGATTTTTGTTATTACATAAGAATATAAAATGGTGCTGAATGTAGTCGGTAGACACCAAGCTGCTTTCTGTACCTTTACTGAGGAGGTTCTGCTTGGATTTAAGAAGCAACACTGAAGACTGATGAAAGCGTTTCTTGGCAGGGTTGCCTGTTTTTATCTCACGAAAATGTTGATCATCTGTTGCATAAAATACAGCCTTTCTGCATTTCAACACTGGGAACAACTTTGAAGTTGCTGCGAGTTCGGATAAAGTAGGTGACAAGATTTATAAAAGCCATCTGAACTTAACACAATTACATGTTTATACTGAGCGCAGGTTGGCTTTTATCAGTTCCCTTTTAGTATTGCTTGTCGGTAAATTTTATTGATACTATACCCCGTTGTTTCACGCAATGAAACAAGAGCGGATTATATTCAGATTGTCATAATTAGTTTAAGACGGATACCTAATGAGCAGCACTATACTGAAGCACGTCACACTGTCTGTTCGGTTTCAATAAGCTCGGACGCCGCTGCTGCTGTCAGACTGTAACAAGTTTAATCCATCGTGACTTCAGCGTGATAGTATGGTGGAAGTGCCGTCACATCACACGGACAAAGTTCCCAGGTTGAATCCCAACTGAGGTCCTTTTATCGAGGTTCTCGTGTTTGTCCCAGCTTCCTCCTACATTCCAAAACAACGTTTGGCTTGAATTTGGGTTAAATGTTGATCTTTAACTGTCTGCAGGACTAAGTGTGAGCATGATGGACTGGCAACATGTAGAGCAATTCGGCCCTCAAACACAGAGAAATCTTAATCTGCTGCAGACCCTGATTCAGTTTGTAAACATAGCCATTTGTGGTATATCGTGGCGGGCTCAAACCGAGAGCGTCTGGAAGTGATGATGCAGTTGCACAGATTGGCTTCGTGATTTGTACTTCTGGGTTGCAGGGCATTAAAGCGCAGATTCTTGTCTTCACATGAACGTCCACTGTAGTGAGCCTGCAGGTTCACAGTTGCCCTGTTGGGCTGCATCATTTTACATATCGTATAACACAATTATCCATAGTGTAGGCTACGATAGGATTTTTTCCTTTTTTTTAACGTAGCCATCTGATTTAAATTAAGTTAAGAATATTCTTGGCATGTGTCATAAAGACAAAAACTTTTACTAACGGTAAGAACAACAGGTATCGTGCATCTTTACTTGCACTTGTTGTACTTTTTGTACTGTTCTCTTTTCTTTGTCCTGAAAGCATGTAGATGTAAGCAACTATCATTCCGGATGCACGTCGTGCACTTTTAAAGCGGCATTGTTTTGTTTCGCCTGTAATGAGTCGGGATAGGCTCCGGCAGACCCCCGTGAACCTGCAAAGGATAAAAAAAATGGATGGATGGATGTTTTGTTTTAAGATTATTCAAACATTTGAATGTTGTAATATGTTGTTCCGCGGTTAAAGTGTTTTGGAAAGCCAAATATTTTCTTTTTAAAACTCGGCCGATCAATTAAAAGAAATTCCAATCCGTGGCTAAAAACCTGTAATACGATCTGAAGCGTGAGCTATGCGATCCGTTACAACCCTACAATATATCCTTCCCTGATTCGCCAAGATTATGTCATGTGATCATCACCAGATCTGCGTTGACGTCCCATCTTCACCTAACACGGCACATTGCATGTTCTTCCAAACTCATCCCACATGGTCTATCTGCGCTACTGCGTATTGCTTGTCGGAGAACATTTGCGGCTGTGGTCACACTAGTATTAAACCACTACAACTTTTCAACACTTGATCTCATGAGCTGCATGAAACAACAGTAGCTGCAGTCTTCAGGAGCTGTGGGTAAGCTGTGACAGCGTTCAGCTATAACACTGCAGTTTCTCCCGGAGTTGAGTGTGGATTTCTGCGGTCGTCCTCATATTCAAAGCTGCTCGGTTACATGTTGCTACTTTCAAGGAAGTCCAGAAATTCCACCGGGCTGCAGAGCGCAGAGCTTGGACGACCGCGCGGGTCTGCCGGGCTTCGGGAAGCACCGGTGTCGGGGTGTTATATGAAAGCTGGATGCCTCCTTTGTTGGGATGAACGCATCGATACACCAGTTCGCTCTCCAGTTACAGCTTTCACACTTAGAGGTGTTTTTTAAATACGTGTCAGAGGGTGAATTTAATGGTGGTGTCGTTGTTGCGATGTAAAAATGATACCTTACAACCTAAATCTTTGGATTCTCAAACACGTTGCATCCACGGCGGTTCTATGGAACATTTATTCAAGTCTGGACTGGACTCTGTTGACACACTACTACATCACATGATACGTCTGTGATGGTTTCACCAGCAGTGTTTACTTGGAAGCTCTGAGTAGTAAACCCTGGCTGGATTTAGTTTGTAGCTGTTTGGCACAAATTGAAAGTTCTCCTAAAGCACCGTGTGTGTGTCTTTCTCTCTCCATCAGCACTTTCAGACGATGCTGAAGACCAAGCTAAATGTGCTGACGCTGAGAAAGGAGCCGTTGCCCACTGTGATCTTTCATGAGCCCGAAGCCATTGAGCTCTGCTCCACGACGCCGCTTGCAAAGAGCAGGAGCCATGCTGGATACAAGGTAAGATCACATGAGGCTGATAATCCTGAAAATCCAGTCCTGTTCCTGAACTCTAAATCCATAATAGCATTAAAAGAGCCATAATCCCAATGTTTTTGCTGTTTTCGCAGCAGTCTCAGGTTCAAAAGTTTTTGTCTGAATCCCGGCCTCGAATGATTACATAAAAATGTCAGTGCGGGTAAACACCTACATGTGTTCTGGCATGGCTTTGTTTGTTCTCCTCCTCTTCGTGGCTCTGCTGAGTGTCGGATGTAAAGTTTGATCCAATCAGCTGTTGACTCACAGCTTATTCTCTTCTCTGTGGCCTCAAACAACAAACAGATCAAAACAGCAGCCACACTTTCTCTCACACTTCCATTCATGCGATCCAGGAGGTCTTTTAGTAGTTTCCTAACTAAAGTGACCGTTTAGGCGTAAAGATGTTGGCGTCTGTTTTTAAATGCACACGATTAATTGAAATATGCTATGTCCTTTGTAAGCCTGTTGGAAAAGGAGGCATTTCCAACTTCAACAAATTAAAGTAAAGCTTTCATATCTGGCAGCTGCCGTAAAAGGGTGGGGTGGGGTGCGGGGTGTCGGGGGAGACAAAAAAACAACATAATTCCCTTTTGAGATTATTGCCAGAAAACACAAACACAGAGCGCACAGTCCTCATGCTTGTTGATGTTTGTGTTTGTTGGACCGCTGTACAGAAGAGCTAAAGTGAACACACACGCTGTCATGTACATGCAGTCTTAAACTGTCAAACAAAAAAGTGGAAGGGTGGCCAGAAGAGCCGAATCATCTTTGGATCGACACACAAACGCATGCAGTTCAAATGTAACTTCAGGTAAAAGTCACTGAAAGGGCGTGGACCGGTGTTACCGGGCATACAAGTTGACCTGCGGGCTTGTCAGAAGCTCAAAATCAGCCGCAGGTGATGTGTCGCCGTGGCCACTTTTCTGTTGCAGTCGTTAAAGCTGGAGATATTAAGACCGGATGCATTATGGCGAAGATGGCAACCGGGAGCAGGAGGGGGAACGAGGAGGGAGAGACTGGCCACTCAACCTAGTTTGGGATCGTTTTACAGCAGGTAGATTAGTAAAGCCACATAAATGTTTTACACAGCCCCAAAGAAAGATGCAACGTTGGAAGAATGTGCATGACAGCACCTAAAAGAGACGACTTGATCCTTTTCCTTGTGGCTTCACAGGCAAGGGAAAACTAATAAATATATTTCATTTATGTCCACATTCTAGTTATTGAAAGAAGAGAATAGGAATCAGTTAGTAAATACTGGACTGGACTAACAGTGTAGGAAGAAAAAGCAAATATCAGAAGGTTAAACCAGCAACAGTTTTGGAAATTTGATTTAAAAAAAAAAAAAAGAGCAATTGATTGAAAGCCAGGCTAAAATTTTAGACCCTGCGTTTGATTTTTTTTTAAGATATAAACCCATTCTCCTCCCATTTTAGGTTTTCAGATTTAGCCGGAGTCTGATTTTGGGAGGAAAATTGCTCAATGGGTCTGGTAGCCGTCCCATTTATAGCCGTTTGCATCGGTACAGAATGTACCAAACCAATCACAATGTGGTGTGTTGGGCTTTAAGCAGCTACTCATGCAGGAGCATCAAAGAGCCTCTCTTGAAAGCAACCAAAATGATTGCAGAATTGCTAATAACATCTAGGAGGAACAAGTCTTTGTTGCGAAACTGATAACAGTGGTTCACTGGCGTCCCTGCTGCACTGGGGGAGGCATCTTGATTTACTTTTGTTGATCCTAGTCTGGTTGTTGCGCCGTCTATGTCCCAGGCTTTAGTTTCTGTGATTGGTATGCCTGACCAGAGGCAGTTTCTTCCGTGTCTGTTAGTGCTGCCGTCTGGAGGAAAAACGCCAACTCCAGAGGTACCACACCAATTCTGTGTATAAAAGATGAAAAGAATTAGGTTGGCTTGCCGAGTAAGTTTTCAAAATACAAATATTGACCATAATCGGGAAAGGATGCCTCAGCGTGGGCATTAGTTCACATTTTGGTTCACCGTGTAAAGGCTGAATCCAGATATTCACATATTTAGATATATATTTGTTAGGCGGGCATCTGGTTGTCAGTTTTGGTATCTGAAGATTCATCTTCTTTCTTTTTTTTCCCTCTGCAAAATAAATAAATAAATAAAATGATCAGCATGTTATCATCTTGTAATTGTCTACCAAACCTCCTGAACCCACAGTGCTACTTTGGCCCGCCCTGGAGAGGGTTGACATTTGGTTTTCATAAACACATTTCCACAGAAAATATGCCATTTCTCACCCCCCGCCCCGCATGCAGCGATAATTTCGCTGCTACTTCCTGACTTGCCACCAGTCTATAGTTAGTTGGAGGGAGTTACTTAATTCACCAGCTCGTCTCTGCTTTTAATTACAGTCATTCAAGAAGAATGTTTTTCCACACATGGCATTACACAGTGTCCAGACCCAACCATCTGTTCATCCAAACTCAGCTGCCAGATGCCGCACAGTTTTTCAGTGGAATTCAAGCTACCAGCGACAGAAAGTGGCCTCTTGTTTCATCCTACTTCATGATAGAAGATCGAAGATAAATATTGATTGTATCACCTAGGTGTACGCCGCAGACAGCCGGACTTGGTGTGTCTTTCTGTCTGGTGTGAATCCCAGCATCCGCCCGTTGGCCGCTCTTCTTCTGTACTCGCTTCTCTTTCCAGTGTTGCTTTGAATGTCAAAGCCTTGTTGCCGTGGATACCACTACTCCCTTCAACTAAATACCAGCAACACACAGACACAAAAAAAAAATCCCTTCCCTCAACAATCTGCGACCTCCTTAAATGGAAGATTGTCTGCCTGATAGTCTGCATCTGCTGGCTTGTGTAACTTCCTGTCTGAGTTACTACCTGCCTGTCTGCATATCTGTCTGCCCACCTGCTCCAGCAGCTCTGCTTCCACTGTGGCTCCTCAAAGACGTTTTATCGTCTTTTACGGCAGAAACTGAAGACTTGTCTTGTTCTTTTCTTTTCTTTTTCTTTTTGTTCTTGTTTTCACTCCTTGCTGTCTTCCCTGCTTGACTTTCATGTGCTTTAATACAGCATAATTACATGTATTGTCGCTGTGGAGTGCTTTCTCCATCCCTCCCAGCCCTCTGTTCTGCTCCCGGTTTACAGGAAGGCAGGCCGGCTGGCCGGCTGAGGGTTTCTGTCGTGCTGCCAAAGCTAACAATGAGCGAGGATGAAAAGCCACCTCTCGTCGCCCTGTCTTCCCTGCTGCTGTCACTTCGCATCTATTGACAAAATGTGCTCAATGCTCTGCAGCCAGGTCACCTCTGTAGTCGTTCCCCAGTGCAGCGGTAAAATTACAAAGAAGCCGATACCATTATGCGTGAATTTTCTTTCGTGCTAGATATTAATTCAATCTACTTATAGTCTAATTTTTGCCATGTTGATGGATCGTTTCACGTTTCGTGTTAACGAAGTGCAGATTAAAGACGCTATGGTTTAATAGGACTGATATACTGTGTGAAGCTGAGTTTCCATGCGGTATTGTTTTCTCTTGGATGCCTATTGTTTCCCTGGAGAAGAGAGTGTGACCACTGTTGAGAAAAATAGCTCCTGGGAATGTTTTCCCGACCTCCCGTCCTTTCCCGTCCTTCTCCCACTGTCAAATAAGTCTGGTGTTCACTCCGGTGTAACGAGACCAATCCAGTGACGTAAGGGATTCATGCAGGACGTTAGGGTCCTACTGTATCTTTGTCTAAACCTGAAGGCAAAGAGACGCGGTGTGCATCTGAACCTGGTACTTTGATGCGATACAGTGGGCTGGATCTGCCAGCAAAAAGGAAACAGAAAGCACAGTGACCAGATTTGGATGATTGGCAACCTCCAGTTTGAGATGGTTGGTACTTCCACTTCCCTATGGAAGTGTGTGTGTGTTTAAGGAAGCCTTTTTCTTTGTTCATGAGTGTTTCTGCTTTTATATCTACTGTATGTATGTGTTTATAGTAAGAGAAAGGACACAATTGTGCACAAGCTCGATAATGTGCACTTTTTTTTTTAAACACTTGACAGCCAATGCCCTAATTGCTGATGACAGTTTATGTAATCGTTGACTAAAGGAACTCAAAAGCGTGTTTGTTTTCAACAAGTCAAGAAGTAAAGCAACAGTCTGGTTCTGGTTCGGGTCAACTAATGCGGTTTAATTTGCTGGCAGTGCTGCTTCAACAGTGCTGGAGCCAAACCGGGCTGCATTTCTGGGCTTTTTTCATATCCACAGACCGACCCAGGATTTGTGGCTCCTCCCATATAAACAACTGTATTTTTAGGACAGTGAGGTCCAACCTTACCTTGCAAGGCAGTTAAAACCTCGTTGGATTCATCAAATCCTCATTTCATCTCGGTAGGTTGGAAACTACGTGTTAGAGGCTGAGGAGAGCCGGTTCGGACTAGTGTCCATCCTACAATGGCAGCAACAGACATGTTTCAGGTCCTGAATCGGTTATCATTGGTGTCGATAAAGCAGATGTTATATTATAACTGCAGATTATTACTTCACTGAAAGAAAAGCAAAAACAACTGGAACTTCTCTCAATGGAAAATGTGTTTTTCTCTGTTTTCCTGACCATGTTCATTTTATCCAACGGCTCCACTCTGTTGAGGTTTTTCGAACGATTGGCAGCAACAGACATATTGTCCTCCAGCAACCTGCCAACTATTTTATTGAAGTGCTTGCCTCTTTCCAAACAATTTTCCGTGGATGGCTTCCCTTTTAGGCTGGGTAGTATGGCTTAAAACCTGTGAACCTTTGCCTTGACAGGATTATCAGCTGGTAATGAGATCCTAGTGTTGGTGAAGCCTCATCTATTTTCTACATTTGCATACTCGTCCATATTGCGTTCTTGTGGACTCGTGACATGTCATCATTTACAGCTGCAGGATGCATCTGGCCAAGTAAAGTTAAAATCCCAGGATCTGCTCTCGTTCCTCCTGTTTTACATAGGATGCATCCAGCGGAGACTTTTGTAGGCTTGAGATATTCAGGAATGCATTTTGCATCAATATGCGGCAGGAAGGGTGGACGAGAAAGCTCATAATTATAAGTTACAACTTCATAATATTGTTCTTTTGTGATCAAATATTTTCTTACAAAATATTTACAATATTCTTACAAAGATATTTGTAAGAAGTAGTAAAAAGTATCACCTGCCTAGTCCAAACTTGATGTACCTGGTGAAATGATCAGCTGTTGCATTGGTCATTTACATCTTGGTTTATATCTTTTATTGCATAAACTTTTCGTAGACAAGTTAACAAGTTTAAAAACTGTTTATATTGGAGGCTATCCTTAATATGTGTATTAAAATATATAAACGCTTTGTTCACACTGCTATAACTAGTGATGAAAATGGTGTCTGGTGTCAAGTGGAAAAAGGCACAGCAATTTAAAAAAAATTTTTTATTATTATTTTTGGATTGAAATTTTATTCTAACAAGAACCCAGTTTTTCATTGCGTCAATATCGCTGAGCAAGACTGAAAAGTTCTTGCTTTGCTTTGGTGAGCCAAACTTCCCAACATCTACAAACGGCGCCTTCGTCTCACGGCGTAATCAACCCAACGAACACGGCACTTTAAAATAAAATAAAATAAAAAAACCTCCTCCGTCTGTACAGGCTCTGACAAGCCGAGCCAGCTGTACTTGCTGATTCAGTGACTTTACAGGAATGTTAACGACCTCTTTAGGAATGCTGCATTCCCAAGCAGTGGATTCCCAGTCATGTTGGAGGATCCAGAGGCTCGCTGAGGAAGAACAGCGTGATAACCTCCATCTCTGATAGCAATGCTTTATTGCAGGTTTTTATCTTTCTTTAACAAATATGCGCAGTATGTCACTGAATCCTGAGTGAGACACATGGATGCTGAATATGATAAACTCATCAGTGCCGTTTAGTGGATAAATGAAGTTGTTCAGGTTCTAAGACATGGAACTTGACTTTTTTCATTTTGTTTTTCGACTGTATTTGTGTAACTTACATCTACGGAACAGTTTCAAAGTTTGAGAAATGTGCTCAGTTTTTTTCTTTCCGTCACCAGCAGTCCCGTTTGGGCCCAGACCCTCCTTCTATCATGAAATTCTGTTGACTGAACAACTGTGTCACATATCAAGAGAAGTAACATTTAACTGATAAGCTTCATAAATGGCTCCACTTCTGCTGTCAAGCTGCGCTCAGCACTTGAGATATTTCAACAAAGGTCAGAGGTCGTCTTCTTTTGGCACATTAAGGCATACCTTCCAGATGCTGAACGGAAGCACAAGCTGAGCTGTTTCATTCCTACAACTCGTCGGCGTACGACTTTTGCATCGCCTTCAAATGATGGTGGACAAATTGTTATGGAAACACAAACTGTGTAGTGTAGAACTTAATGTCATACTGACGCTGTGGTTGACAGTTCCTAGTACAAGATATCAGCAAGATGTAACAGGTACAGGTACTACAGGTACTACAGGTACTACAGGTACTACAGGTTCTACAGGTACTACAGGTACTACAGATACTACAAGTACTACAGATACAACAGGTACTACAGATACTACAGGTACTACAGATACTACAGATACTACAGATACTACAGGTAATACAGGTACTACAGATACAACAGGTACTACAGGTACTACAGATACTACAGGTAATACAGGTACTACAGATACAACAGGTACTACTGGTACTACAGATACTACAGATACTTCAGGTACTACAGATACTTCATATACTGCAGGTACTACAGATACTGCAGATACTACAGATACTACAGATACTACAGGTAATACAGGTACTACAGATACAACAGGTACTACAGGTACTACAGATACTACAGGTAATACAGGTACTACAGATACAACAGGTACTACTGGTACTACAGATACTACAGATACTTCAGGTACTACAGATACTTCATATACTGCAGGTTCTACAGATACTACAGATACTATAGATACTACATGTACTACAGGTACTACAGATACTACAGGTACTACAGATACTGCAGGTACTACAGGTACTACAGATACTATAGATACTACATGTACTACAGGTACTACAGATACTACAGATACTACAGGTAATACAGGTACTACAGATACAACAGGTACTACTGGTACTACAGATACTACAGATACTTCAGGTACTACAGATACTTCATATACTGCAGGTACTACAGATACTGCAGATACTATAGATACTACATGTACTACAGGTACTACAGGTACTACAGATACAACAGGTACTACAGATACAACAGGTACTACAGATACAACAGGTACTACAGGTACTACATGTACTACAGGTACTACAGATACTACAGGTACTACAGGTACTACATGTACTGCAGGAACTACAGGTACTACAGGTACTACAGATACTATAGATACTACAGGTACTACAGGTACTACAGATACTACAGGCACTACAGGTACTACAGGTTCTACAGGTAATACTGGTACTACAGGTACTACAGGTTCTACAGGTACTACAGGTACTACAGGTTCTACAGGTACTACAGGTACTACAGATACAACAGGTAGTACAGGTACTACAGGTACTACAGATACAACAGGTACTACTGATACTACAAGTACTACAGATACAACAGGTACTACAGGTACTACAGATACAACAGGTACTACAGGTACTACAGATACTACAGGTAATACAGGTACTACAGATACAACAGGTACTACTGGTACTACAGATACTACAGATACTTCAGGTACTACAGATACTACAGGTTCTACAGATACTACAGATACTATAGATACTACATGTACTACAGGTACTACAGATACTACAGGTACTACAGGTACTACAGGTACAACAGGTACTACAGGTACAACAGGTACTACAGGTACTACAGGTACAACAGGTACTACAGGTACAACAGGTACTACTGATACTACAAGTACTACTGATACTTCAGGTACTACAGATACTAGAGGTTCTACAGATACTACAGATACTATAGATACTACATGTACTACAGGTACTACAGATACTACAGGTACTACAGATACTACAGGTACAACAGGTACTACTGATACTACAAGTACTACAGATACAACAGGTACTACTGGTACTACAGTTACTACAGGTACCTCAAGTACTACAGATGCTACATATACTGCAGGTACTACAGACACTGCAGGTACTACAGGTACTACAGATACTATAGATACTACATGTACTACAGGTACTACAGATACTACAGATACTTCAGGTACTACAGATACTACAGATACTTTAGGTACTACAGATACTACAGGTTCTACAGATACTACAGGTACTACAGGTACTACAGATACTATAGATACTACAGGTACTACAGATACTACAGGTACTACAATTACTACAGATACTACATGTACTACAAGTACTACAGGTACTACAGGTACTACAGATACTACAGGTACTACATGTACTACAAGTACTACAAATACTACATGTACTACAGGTACTACAGGTACTACAGATACTACAGATACTACAGGTACTACATGTACTACAAGTACTACAGATACTACATGTACTACAAGTACTACAGATACAACAGGTACTACAGGTACTACAGATACTACATATACTACATGTACAACAGGTACTACAGATACTACAGGTACTACAGATACTGCAGGTACTACAGGTACTACATGTACTACAGATTCTACATATACTGCAGGTACTACAGACACTGCAGGTACTACAGGTACTACAGATACTATAGATACTACATGTACTACAGGTACTACAGATACTACAGATACTACAGGTAATACAGGTACTACAGATACAACAGGTACTACTGGTACTACAGATACTACAGATACTTCAGGTACTACAGATACTTCATATACTGCAGGTACTACAGATACTGCAGATACTATAGATACTACATGTACTACAGGTACTACAGGTACTACAGATACAACAGGTACTACAGATACAACAGGTACTACAGATACAACAGGTACTACAGGTACTACATGTACTACAGGTACTACAGATACTACAGGTACTACAGGTACTACATGTACTACAGGAACTACAGGTACTACAGGTACTACAGATACTATAGATACTACAGGTACTACAGGTACTACAGATACTACAGGCACTACAGGTACTACAGGTTCTACAGGTAATACTTGTACTACAGGTACTACAGGTTCTACAGGTACTACAGGTACTACAGGTTCTACAGGTACTACAGGTACTACAGGTACTACAGATACAACAGGTAGTACAGGTACTACAGGTACTACAGATACAACAGGTACTACTGATACTACAAGTACTACAGATACAACAGGTACTACAGGTACTACAGATACAACAGGTACTACAGGTACTACAGATACTACAGGTAATACAGGTACTACAGATACAACAGGTACTACTGGTACTACAGATACTACAGATACTTCAGGTACTACAGATACTACAGGTTCTACAGATACTACAGATACTATAGATACTACATGTACTACAGGTACTACAGATACTACAGGTACTACAGGTACTACAGATACAACAGGTACTACAGGTACAACAGGTACTACAGGTACTACAGGTACAACAGGTACTACAGGTACAACAGGTACTACTGATACTACAAGTACTACTGATACTTCAGGTACTACAGATACTAGAGGTTCTACAGATACTACAGATACTATAGATACTACATGTACTACAGGTACTACAGATACAACAGGTACTACAGATACAACAGGTACTACAGGTACAACAGGTACTACTGATACTACAAGTACTACAGATACAACAGGTACTACTGGTACTACAGTTACTACAGGTACCTCAAGTACTACAGATGCTACATATACTGCAGGTACTACAGACACTGCAGGTACTACAGGTAATACAGATACTATAGATACTACATGTACTACAGGTACTACAGATACTACAGATACTTCAGGTACTACAGATACTACAGATACTTTAGGTACTACAGATACTACAGGTTCTACAGATACTACAGGTACTACAGGTACTACAGATACTATAGATACTACAGGTACTACAGATACTACAGGTACTACAATTACTACAGATACTACATGTACTACAAGTACTACAGGTACTACAGGTACTACAGATACTACAGGTACTACATGTACTACAAGTACTACAAATACTACATGTACTACAGGTACTACAGGTACTACAGATACTACAGATACTACAGGTACTACATGTACTACAAGTACTGCAGATACTACATGTACTACTGATACAACAGGTACTACAGGTACTACAGATACTACATATACTACATGTACTACAGGTACTACAGGTACTACAGATACTACAGGTACTACATGTACTACAGGTACTACAGATACTACAGGTACTACATGTACTACAAGTACTACAGATACAACAGGTACTACAGATACTACAGGTACTACAGATACTACAGGTACTACAGATACTAAAGATACTACATATACTACATGTACTACAGGTACTACAGGTACTACAGATACTACAGGTACTACATGTACTACAGGTACTACAGATACTACAGGTACTACATGTACTACAAGTACTACAGATACAACAGGTACTACAGATACTACAGGTACTACAGATACTACAGGTACTACAGATACTAAAGATACTACATGTACTACAGGTACTACAGATAATACAGGTACTACAGGTACTACAGATACTACAGGTAATGCAGATACTACAGGTACTACAGGTACTACAGATACTACAGGTACTACAGATACTACAAGTACTACATGTACTACTGGTACTATAGGTACTACAGGTACCACAGATACTATATGTACCACAGATACTACAGGTACTACAGGTACTACAGATACTACAGGTACTACAGATACTACAAGTACTACATGTACTACTGGTACTATAGGTACTACAGGTACCACAGATACTATATGTACCACAGATACTACAGGTACTATAGGTACTACAGGTACTATAGATACTACAGATACTACAGGTACTACAGGTACTATAGGTACTACAGGTACCACAGATACTACAGATACCACAGGTACTACAGGTACTATAGGTACTACAGGTACCACAGATACTACAGATACTACAGGTACTATAGGTACTACAGGTACTATAGATACTACAGATACTACAGATACTACAGGTACTATAGATACTACAGGTACCACAGATACTACAGATACCACAGATACTACAGGTACTATAGATACTACAGGTACTTGCACAGATAAAGGTGGTATAAAGAAAGCGGAAGAGCTTTTTGTCTTTATGTCACTTCCCTACAAGAAAAGCTTCTATGAGGCTTTTATAATTGCTTAAACATGTTGAGGAAAAAAAAAGAAAGATGGGTGAAAAGTATGAAGTTGCTCCTATTTGCTTAAAAACATCTGGTTTATAATCTTTTCTGACTAATCTCGGAGGGTGATGTGAGAGTGCTAGTTTGAACGTTCCTATTTTGCGACTCTGAAAAGGTTCCCAACCCAAGTCTGCGGCTGCAGGCAGACTCTGTTTTGTCTGCATCAAATGTTTGCCCGTGGACCCGTTTCTGGGAAAAGCGTCTCATGGTGAAACGACATGTTCCTGAGGCGTTGCTGACCGCTTGTACCTGCACATCACAGTCTGTTCCCAGGTCAGATCCAGCGGGGCCGACTGTTTTCCTCAGCAACCTCTCCCACGTCTGGTCCCAGTCGCAGCCATATCAGACTTCTTCCTCTTTGTTCCTGATTCCTCTTCACAGAGACAGGTGTCTCTTTGCTGAGACCTTAACCCCCCCGCCCGTCCTTTTTTTCTCCTCTGTTTGTTTCCTTTTTCTGCTGATAGCCGAACCAGCTGTGGCTCCGGCAGCAGCAGCTGCCCTAGCTCGGTGCTTACACAGATGTACACACACTCCCCTTGACTCAGGCAGACTCAGAGACAGTGTGTGTTGTCCGTGAGTGGACTGGGATGTTCCTGTCTCTTCCCATCAGCGCTCTATCTAGTCTGCGGATGTTTCTTCTGTGTCCCTCTGTGTATTTATCCCACTCTTTCTTGAGTTCTTCTTTTCATTCACTTACTTTTGATCAGCTCTTCTCCCCCATATGCTTCTAAAGCCTTATTTTTTTCCCCTCCTGTCTCCCTCCTTGTGAGTCTGTTTTGTCCAGGAATCCATCAAAAATGTTAAATCCAAGGTCTGTTGAACACAGATGTTTTGTATTTCTTTGGTTTGAACAGTGAGGGAAGAGTAAATATGCTGGCATGCATGTTTTATTATATGCTTTAAATAAGTAATAAGTGTAAAGGACTTTAATATCCAAAGAATTATGTAAGCCATCAAATGCTATGTATTTTTGTATGGCATACAGCGGCTGAAAAATGAGTCTTAAGCTTTTACTGTTGGAGCATTGGCTCTTTGTCGCCGTCTTTTGACTCCTCTCATAATCAACTTGTCACTCTGGAGAGCAGTGGCCTCTGTCTGGACAACAATCAAAGAAACTGTATAAAGAAAAAGAACACGCAGGGGAAAAAGGATGAACAAAAACTAAAGATGGAGTAGGATTTATCTCCCATATTCCTAATTTTTTTTTGAACAGTGGCACTACGTTGTGCTGATCTGCTCTCATGTTCGCTGCGGGATCTGTGAGTAATTACTGCCGTTGTACATCGGGATGGGCTGTGGGACAGCTGAGGTGTTGTGGCTGTGGTTGGAGGCCAGCCACATGTTGCTACAGCTTTCCAATGACAGGGGGAGTTTAAACTCAGGAAATTTCCTTTTTCTTAACGACAGTTTGATGTGAACGGTAATACTGTTCTTCTTACTGCATGGTTGAGATGAAGCTACTACAAGAAAGGAGAGGCGTGTTAAAGCAAACCATGGTGTGCTTGCTCTGTTGGTACAGTTTGTGTTTGCTGGTGTGAAACCTGCAAAACAACCACGTGACTTAATATTTATGTGATTTTAGTGTGATTAGAAAAGCCTAATTAATAACTCCATATGGCCATAAACCATTGTTGTACAATGGTTGATGATGATTAGAAAATGATTAGAAAATTGTCATAATAAATAAATAAAATGTCAGAAACAACATCTGAATGCCTCGTGAGATCTCAGTCCACGATGAATCCACAGAAACCGGCCTGGAGGTTCCGGTCTTGATCTTCTCCACGCGTAGTCCAGTTTTATATAAAAGCATTGAAGTAATTTGTCCTTGAGCCAGAAGCTTCTAGCAGCTTTACTGAATCAGGCAACTCTGCTGCACTGCTTCACGTTTATCCAGTATTGCATTTGTTTCATGAGTTTCTGTCCCCTCACACGCAGTTTGTAGACACGCTGCACTGACTCGCGGTTTCATGGCATTTCGGTGGAGTGAGTCCTCCTGACGGCAATGACCTTAAAATCCTGGGGCTGGAGTTGTTCTGACACTGACAATACCCTGTCAGTGTTATAAACAATCTTTCAACCAATATTTCTCTAAAAGACAGCACATGAAGTTAAACAACGCTGTCTGGCAGCTCTGCAGAGCAAAGGTGGCCCGGATGTTGCTAGAAATGACAAATTATTTAGCACTTTAGGTGTCAGAGGGCATCTGGGACGGTCCACAGCAGCAACCTGGAGCTTGTTCTTCAGAAATGAGGGCGGCTCCCCCAAGAAAGCAGTAATAGAGAAACTACAGAATTTATTATCCCCGATAACGTTTAGCGTCTGCTGGAAGAACTGCAGGAAATCTTCTTTACAACCCACATACCTCATAGTGGCGCAGATTTTCTCGGAGCTTGTTAATATTTTGTTTATGAACAGTCTGGCATTGGTAACCTTGTACTGTAGCGCTGATGGGTCATTTGTGTTTCTTGGTTTTTTTTCAGCTGGTCAACGGTGGTAGTGGTTTGGGCTAATAAAGTGAAAACGTGCACTAAAACTATCTATGTTCAGCACACAGAGGAGTTAAACCACCAAGAAGGGTGAGGACGGATAAAACAAGAGTCAGTAATAATGTGCACATACCTCACAACACATGCACATGCTTAACCGTGCTCCTCGTCTTGCTCCGTCACGCTCACAGCCCTTCTTCCTCCCTCTCTTTGTTTTTGCGTCTTTGTAAACAAAGGCTTACAAACACATTTCATGTGTTTTACACCAGCATTCCAGTGGAAATTGTAAGACTCAGTTTCACATAGTTTGTTTGTGCCCTTTTCCTTTGAGCCCATTTTTTTCAGTCAATTATTTTACTTTTTTTTTTTTTTTTAAATAGCATTCGTCCTTTGCAGCCTCATGGCATAGACATCTTAACCATAGAAGAGCGTGCAGAAGGGAGGACGTGAGGACAGAAGGGACGTGAAAAGGGGGAAAGAGAAACAGATGACGGGAGTTCAGGGAAGAAATGGCAAAGGAGAGGAAAGAGTGGAGTGGAGGAGGAACACATGGAAAGTTGAAACAAAGGGAGAGCTCTTTAGTTCTCTGGAATGATTTAAGATGCCTGCCTGACTTGCCAGTACTGAGAGGACTGGTGAGCAGACTTCCAGAGTGGAGGACAGCAGATGTGTTCTGGCTGACGATGGATGGATTGATGCATCAATTTTTACCCAGAGGCTGAAGAGTAGATAGCCAGAGACGCAGTGGTTTGTTTTTCTGTACTGCATAGTCCTCAGCCAGGCATCTACAGTTTTGGCTTGGATTTCCTGAAACCAGCTCAGTTCAGCTCAACCTGAATCGTCTGCAGAATTTACAATCCTTTGAGTCAGTGTGTGTCTCTTTATGGCTTCAATTGTAGCCCACGATTTGTACCATTGGAAACCGTCATGATGTGCTCCCCCCCCCCCCCCCCCACAAAACTCCTGTTGTAGTTGGTAAAAATCACTCTGTAATTGTTCTCAGATCCACATCTTCACTTTGTGTCCAAATACTCAGATTGCGGAAAGACTCCGTCGTGCTTCCGTCAGCATTTGAGCGCTTTGACTCCTCATGTTCAAGTGAGCAGCTGTCAGACGTAAGATCAAGTTAAATGCAATCATCCACGTCTCTCTGGCTTCCTCCCTCACCCTTCCAAAGTATATTTTTTCTTGATTTTCACCCACAAACCGAACGAAAAGAAATGTTTTGATTTGGTTTGGTGTTTCAGTTTTTCAACATTCTATCGGAGAGTTTGTTTTGAAGTCTTTACCTTATTTTCAAGAAAATAAAGTAATGTGAGGTTATTCTGAATCATCAATGCCGATCCCTTTTCAAACTAATTTGTTTGTGATTTTTTCAACAGCTTTAGACAAATACTTAACATCTGCCTCTGTTAAGTATTGTTTAAATACTTTACCACTCCTACACCAATAAAACAAGGAAATCGAACCAACATGAGACGTCACCGCAGCGTCTTGTGTCTAGTGCATCTTTGGCGGTTATTCAGATCAGATATCAGTATTGTTTTTCCACAACAATCTTATAAAATGGTCCAAACAAATTCATTGGCATTCCTAAAGGTTAGAATAGCTTAGAAATAAAATATTAGATAAACATTAAGGTAAAGGCTCTAAGACCACCTCCAAACTGCTTCATGTTCCCCTGACAAAAAAATGAAAATACAGTTACAGTCATGTAAAAAATTAGGACTCCTGTGCAAATCTGGGTGTTTTGTGACATTTCCTTATACATGGATATGTAATCTCAGTGTTAACAATACTGAGAGATTAAAGCGATATAACACCAATTCAAAATGCTGACTAATGATCTACTACTCATGTGCACCTGGTTTGAGGGTGTCCGAACTTTTTCCTCAGTTAGAATAAACCTTTTGTAGAATTAAATTTACAGAATATCTTGAAAAGAGTTTTCTTCAGTTTGAATTGTTTAGTTATGTCACTTTAATCTCTCATGTATAAGAAAAATACCCAGATTTGCACAGGGTGTCCTAATGTTTTCACATGACTGTATGTGGTCTGATTTGGGGCACATACATGTCCATGTCTTCTTTAAAATGTCTCTCTTCCTCCTTGATTTTCTGAAAGCTTTGTTGAATGTGAATCTCTTTTTCAACTCTTCTTCTCTTTTGAAGTGAGACCGGAAACACCCGGGTCGGCTGACGTAAACGGCCGCGGCAGCAGCTCAGAGTCCACCTTGTTATTCTTGAAGCACTGAAAGACACGACCAAAGATACAATACTATCTTTGCTTTCTGAGACACTCTTGAAGGTCAGCAACAGATGAGACATTTTAAGGCGAAGGAGAAAGAGGAGAAGCTGATGGCCTTTGTTTAATCCACTCGCCACGTCCCATTTTCAACGGCGTCTGGGTCACAGTTGCGAGGATCTTCTTATCTGTCCGTTTAGATGACAGATGCAAATGCGAGGATTTGATTCATATCTGGGGGCGCACTTGAGTCCTGTGGGCGTTGAAAGCTACAGAGACCGCTTCTTAGAAGTGACAGCTCCCAAAAGATGTGCAAGAAATTAAACAATAATTTGACTCACAAACACCAGCAAACTCTTGTGTGTGTTACAGATTAAATTAATACTTATTGTTTTTTTTTCAGGTATAAGTGGGATTTTTGCTCGTGTTTGTTTTGTTTTTTTAATTTGTGAAAGGGTACCAAAACATTGTCTATATCGGTATCAATTTCATTAATTAAAGACAGGGTGAGCAATTCAATGCAATCTTGACGGCATCGAGAAATCGCTTACCCTGCCTTTAGAGCAGGAAACGACTATACTATAGAATAGAGTAGACCAGGGATCGTTTTATCTGCAGAATGTTCCTTTAAAATAAACAGTGGCTAAATAGTACGTGAACCCTACGAACTTATTATTATTAAACTTAGGGACGTCATGTCCAAATACTCTCTCACTCATCTGTGATCTTGGCTGATGGTTTGTTAGAAAGTTTTCAGGCAATCGACTTTAGCACCTTCACTTTGAACCACAGCTGGTAAAGGTTTTCGACAAACATAAATCAGTTTATAAATATATATTGGTTGGATTGGTTGAAGAAGGTTCCTGGGTCGATTCCCGGCCCGGTGGGTCTTTCTGTGTGGAGTTTGCATGTTCTCCCCGTGATTGCGTGGTTCCCTCCGGGGACTCCGGTCCAAAAACATGCATACTAAGTTAATTGATCATCCTAAATTGCCCGGTTGTCTGTCTTGTGGCCCTGCAATGGACTGGCGACCTGTCCAGGGTGGACCCCTGCCTTTCACCTGCAATGCGTCAGGATAGGCTCCGACAGACCCCCGTGGCCCTGAGAAGGCGTAAGCGGGTATAGATAATGGATGGATGGAAAACAAAATGGGTAAAAATTTAGGGGTATAGAAATTTAAAATTAAAATGAATCAATAGTGTACTGGACAGCTGAAAGTGCAGCAGAGGGATGTGAGTTTGAAATCTACCTTTAATCGGGAGCCAAATCTGCTGCAGTCTGCTGTTTGACATTTGGTATCTGTGTTCATACAGTAAATACACAAAACATTCAGCTTCCCATATTCAGATGCTAAATTCACCCTGTAAATGGACTCAGTGTTGTCTGAGGAAAAAAAAAAAAAGAAAAGTCATTTCGGGTTGAAATGAGGGATTCATGTACTGCAGAGCAGAAAATCACGCACTTACACAGCTTTACAGGTTTGTTGCTTTTTCTTTTTCTTTTTTTTTTAACGAACACTACCCTAGTGAGCAGTTTTCTTTTTTTCTAGCTGAGCAGTGTGACACTTCCCTCTTCTACCTTAGGTTTGGTTTGGACTTTAAAGAAACAAACGGTAATGTTTGCTCAGTCTGATGACCTTCTCACCCCCCCGTCCACTTGTGCACATACATGCTGCCTGATTGATAGGTTTGTTCTGTGTTTGGAAGTGAATGTATACACCAGTAATTATTAAAACGTTTGCTCTGTCCCACGACTAAAAGTTCCCTGTTTTCTCCTTTCGTGACATCTACTACCCTATCCTACTTTTTTCGTCTTATTTTATCCTTCCTTAACACAACATTTGGGTGAGTAGACGTGGTTGTTGCGGCTTTAACTGTAGCATAAACATCAATTACTAAAAAGTTGTTTGGACAAAATCCAGTTGCTCTCTTGGCAAGGAGCTCCACTGCTGAATCAGTTTGATTTAATCTAAACTAAGTACATCATTAACTCCAGAGTCACATCATAAACTATAAAATAATAAAATTGCTTAAGTAACATAATTGACTAAGTACTTAATTAACTAGACCACTTCCATTTACTGCAACAGCAGAACGTAGTAAGAAAAGCTGACGTGCTGAGTAGATTGGGCGGCAGCTTGAACTGCCTTTTGTGTTTTAGCCTAATTCTGGCCAGCCAGACCGTGGTTGCTTTTCTAGGAAGCAAACAATCAGCAGCAAGTAACTTGATATCAAAATTGTAGAATCAAAGAATAGAGGTTCCAAATAACTCGATTGCTATTTCACATACAAACACCACATTGTGGCTGGCTGATGTATCTTGGCGCAGCCTGTGAATTTTGCTGGCCAGCTTGGTGACCGACCGCCTTTTGGCTGGGAGAGCGTGTCAGTGCGGTTGGCTATCAGACCGGCCTGTCTCCAGGCTGCTCCTGCAGGCGGGTCAGAGTCGGCTCAGTGATGGAACCGGCGCGAAGACTGCGCATCCCACCTCGTGGTCACCACTAATGAAAACCAGGCATGAAGAGGCAGCTGCTTCTCGGTCTGGATCTCCTACTGCTGCTGCATGTAACTGGGAGTCAGTGATGTGTTGTTCTGCAATCTGGGCACCTCAGAGGCTGTCGTTTGTGATTATGAGCAGCAGATACAGGGCCACTCGCATATAACAATTGAAAAATTCCTTTGTGCTGCTTTAGCAATATTTTCTACTCTACCAGTGCCACATTTTTAGATGATGCATGTATTTATTTTTCATGTTAACGGTTCCTTAAATACGCTATAAATATGAAGAAAGAACTAATAAGGGCTTACCTTCCATATGCATGCAGGTACTGTAGAAAAGGTGCTACATGTCCCCCAGCACCTGTACATCCTAACCAAAGTCTCAATGGCTTCCTCAGCTTCCACATTTTTGAAGCCTGGTGGTCAGTGTTGCACCAGAGTGCTGCACCTAACTGCTGAAAGGTTCAGTCAAAAACCCATGACAGAAAAGGGGAGCATGTAGATTAAACAAAGCATGTGAAAGAACAGAAATCATTTGATTAGTAAAATACTTTACTTTCTTTGATTTGTTGCTGCTCCATGTCGCCTGGACGTGGTATCTGGCTTAAATGTAATAGGTTACTGAAAGTTCTTGAATGATTATTGTTATCAAGATGTGCACTGAAGCATCCATGCAAGCCACATGCTCTGTAAGCACTGATGAAACGTGATACATGTCTTCCCTTTGCTATTCTCATTTATTATTGCAGTCATGTCATGTGCACCATGTGTCAAACGTGTGCTGCAAGGAAGCCAGCTGCAATAAACTCTGAAGAGTTTGCGAGTATTCCTCTCCCGCCGAATAAACACAGACGGGGTGAAAACTCTTTGAGTGTTTGAGGCTCCTCCTCTGTGTATTTTTATAAAACCATAAAGAACAGCGTGAAGAGAAGCGCACAAGTCGGCCATTATTCCAGAGCAGTTTTCAGATTGGCCGCATTCCCAAAGAATACTCCAGCTCTGTTTGCTTTTTAGCTCTCCTCTCTGAGGCTTTTTCCCCCTGTCTTCTCAGTTTGTCTGTCTCTGGTATGCGCTGTCATGACTATGGTATTCTATTTTACTTGCATCCTCAGCAGCTCAACATAGGCTTTTTGAGAGAGAAAAGTCTCATTTTTTCTAATCATTGATTACACTGACATGTAATATATAATCTACACTCATATATAATACATAATGTACTATATGATCGGAGCCAAGCAACTTATTTAAAGAAAATGAATGAATTTATAGACATTACAGGAAACTAAGCTACACTGTTCACCACGTACCTTTTCTCCTGTCAAACCTGGACTGGACCGCACTTGGACTTGGACTGATAAAGCATGTTACTAATACCTATCGCTCTGCACACTTTCAGTTGTAAACCATGCATACGTCATGCAGTGTTACCAAGAATTTACGGTAAAAAACCGCAGCGAATACAATCACCAATAATGTTTATAATCATTTATAGTACAATCAACTGGATTGCATTATAATACTACAAGGACAGACTTAATCACACTGGGCTTTTAGATTAATTACCCTGAAAGTGCACACTGAACATAAAATCAATCACTCAGTGTGAAACATTAGTTCTGATTTGCTCCATGTTGATTAGCTCAAAGTAGCCTTCGGCTGATCATTTGACGACATGTTTCAGTTGGATTATGTGCAGAATTTTCCAAAGTCAGCGGCTGAAAACTCAGCCGTCGTATTCAGTTATGGTTTCACCTCAGTGAGCTGTGATACTTTTTTTGTTGTTTTTTTTTATTTCTTTTATTTTATTTATGGAGGTCCTCAAAGCTCTGTTCATGGCACACACTTGGTTTGAGTTTACATGATTTACCTCACTAAGATATGGAAAGTCGCAATATTCTGTTAGGATTTGCATTTTAAAGCACAGAGGTGGATTTTTTAGTCTTCTTAAAATGTACATTTATTATGATAATCTGTTAAAAAAAAAGGCAAGTCTAATTGTGCCTTTTTGTTTCATTTGCTTCAGGTGACTTACTTGGGCAAGGTGACGATCTCCGGGACCCAGTTCTTGTCTGGCTGCACAGAGTCAGCGGTGGTGAGTCTAGTGGACCGCCGCGCTCTGGCCCAGCAACAAGGCACCTGGCCTGGAAGCAACTCTTTGCTGGAGATCCGGCCCTTCCAGGTACGCCTTCACCACCTGGACGAACGTGGCGAGTCCTCAGTTACCATGGACACCTACCAGGTGGCGCGTATTGCCTACTGCACTGCAGACCACAGCATCAGGCCCAACGTATTTGCCTGGATCTACCGGGAGATCAACGACGACCTGTCCTTCCAGATGGACTGCCATGCTGTGGAGTGTGAGAGCAAGCTGGAGGCCAAGAAGCTGGCGCATTCGATGATGGAGGCTTTCCGCAAGACTTTCCACAGCATGCGCAGCGATGGTCGTATCCACAAGAGTGGGTCAACAGATGACTTTGCTGAGGACTCATCCACACCTGACGACTCAACTCCAGACGATGGTTGAACTGAAAGGGACTAAAACTCCTGATCCCCAGCCAAGCAAATGAAGGGGTGACTAGAAGGACAGATGACCTGCTCTCTTTCATTCTCCCTTAACTGTCTCTTTCTGTTATCATTTTGGTACAAAATTAACTAATTTTACAAACCAACATTCCCAGTATGATGAAGTAGCTTATGAATAGTGTAAATGGAAGGTAAATGAAACAGTGTTCACAAAGACCTTCATTCAGATATTACAATAGCAAAGTGCTGCCACTTTCAGTAAATGCCCTCGAGAAATCTTCTTGGGTGCACGTCAAGGTCCTCGGATAATTGTCCTCAAGAGATTCAGGCGTAATTTCCACTTGAACTGCATGTATCAGAGACCGTCTCTGCTAAACTAGTCCCTGTCCGTCTAACCGCCGCCCCATAATCTACTGCTCTTCTTTATTGAACTGACCCAGCAGAAGCATATTTGTGACCTGTTTCAGGTCAAAACCCAGAGTTTATGAGACTGTTGAAGCACATAAATTCTTGAAATGTTTATGTGGATCCCTGATACAATGCCTTCAGCCTTGATTATAGCTATTGAGTGTATGGGTAGAAGGCCTTCGTGCACTACTCCTCACTGTGGTACCCCCAAGCATGGATGACAGAGCCACTGCTTCTGTCTCCATTTAGGTAGGTACTGAAAAATTGAGAGTATGCATATGACACCTGGGAGAATATAGGTGCTATAAAAGTCACATTTTAGAAGTTCTCACCGGGCTTGAAGCCTGGGCCTGTCGCAGACACCTTAATCATTCAGATCTGACTTCTGTTTAAAGTAAACCAAAATCCAGGCTCTATTTTTGCCTGTTACATTATGTGCCTCACATTCCTCCCATCCCAGCGCGTATGCGTGTTCTTGTGTGCTTTTGTGTTTTTCTGTGTGTGTAGCTGCTATTGCTTACTTCTGTACAATTGTGTAGACGGATAAACGTGAGTTTTATTGCGAGTGAAAGAGAAAAGGAGGAGGGAGATTACGGAGAACAATGAGAGTTTAGCTGGAGGGGAAAGTTTTGCTTTTCCCCAGAAGCATCTGGTACTGTGACCATTTGCCACATATTTTTCTTTCACTTTTTCTTTTTTTTTCTTGAATGAAAATAGTACGAGTCAGAATGTGCCAGTCTCCAATGTGGCAGGACCCTAAATTACTAAAGTGAACAACTCACACCTCCTAGCCTCTGCTGAATGTATGATTTTGATGTACTGTGAGCTCCTTGCGTTCCCTCCTCCTATTCACTTCGGTCGCTCATAGTCACCTCATGCTATCAAACAGAGAGCCCCAAGGGAGCGACTCGGCCCGAAAGGAGGCGCCCTAGCTTTTCCATGGTGCCCCGCATCGCCGCTCCGTGGGACTGAGAATCCATCTTTTCTAACAGGACTGTACTGAACGGGCCGCCAGCCGTCAGGGAACGTGGTCTACGACTTAAAGCAGTGATCACATGACTCTGACCAGCACACACACAGACAAACTCTGATATACAAACATACATACAAATATACATACTGTATGTACACAAATTGTATTTGAATTTTGCTCAATAAGCTTATGTAAATACAAATGTATTACTTTCCAAATACTACAGCATAAATGTTGATAACTATTTTAAATAATAAAAAAAAAACGTTGAGAACCATCATAAGATACCAAAACAGTGTAATGCCTAATGTGAAGAAGCGGAGAGCCAGAGAGCAGTTGCTTTGTGTGTGTGTGTGTGTGTGTGTGTGTGTGTGTGTGTGTGTGTGTGTGTGTGTGTGTGTGTGTGTGTGTGTGTGGGGACAAAACTGAATGTGTTGGGGAGTGTTGTAAAGGGACATGCAAGAGAGAGGGTACTGTTTGTCCAACTGTAGATGATTGTGCTTTGTCTGTCTGACAGCTCAGACGTGCGTTAAATGTTCAGAACAACAATGTTACCATAAGTGTTTTCTATTTAGTGTTTGCAAAGATCAAACTGCAGCTGCATATAAAGTATTTACCAAGACCAAGATGGTGTGGTCTGTTTCATCTCAAATCCACATCACAGTTTTTCCTCCTTTAATATATTTCCCCACAATCACCAGATCGGGTCTAAAAGAGTTTTTTTTTTTTTTTTTAACTCTGTAAACTGCTGGATTTTAACAGGATTGATTCCCTACTGTGGCTACATGTGGGAGGAAAAACACCAAGCATGTAGAGTTTCTGAGCAAACAGAACGGGTCAGACAGATGGCATACTGACAAGGTGCCAGCATCGATGTGAAGCATAACCTCACTGTCTGCATACATGGCACGCACCGGAATGTGCTTCTCCTGAAGCTACTCAAGTTAAGAAACCTGTTCTGGGCTCTGTGTGTACTTTGGGAAATGAGGTGATGCCCCACTTCCAACCAAAAAGTCAGTCTATGCCAATATAGGCTGAATTGTGACCAGGTGTGACACCTCCAGCGTAATCACATCCATGCTGCGTGTGGTCACAGTGCCCAGAGCGAACTCGTAAACATGGCTTTATAGTATTTTCAAACATGCTTCAGGTTTGAGTGTGACATGACCACTAAAGAAGGGTTTGTTCTCCCATTCCTCGTGTTCCTCGGGCGTCATCAGACCGTTCTTTTACGCTGTTGTTTTCCTCTCATCTGCCAGAATGCGGCTGCACTCCTTCTCTTCAAAGTGCCCACATCAGTAAAAAGATAACTGGCTGCTCTCTGCTTGTATAGTTGGCGATCATTTTGCAGCTTAAGAGCTGCAGAGAATTAGATGTAAAATGGATGCTGTGAGGGACTTACATTTGCATTGAAAGAGAACACTGCCTCCCTCTGGAAAGAAGAGCTACTGCCTCTGCTATTGAACTTAATTTTTTTTTTTCCTTTCTGGGGTCCTTTCATATTTCACAAAAAACTCCAGCTCCCCAGGATGATAATCGTTGCTTTATTAATGAGTGGAAAGTGACAGAATGTGGACGTTTTAAAACTCCCAGCAAAGCTTTGTGCCCTTGTGTCCTCCAGCCTGCTGCACACAAGCCTCACTGTTTATGTCCCTTTGTCTTCAGTCTCTGCTCAGTGCACATCCTGTGGTCGCGCTCGATTGTGCCCCTGTGTCTGCCTGACCCAGTTCCAACCAGAGGAGGGGGTCCTGCGGGGGCCCGGAAAGAGGCCGTCCCGGCCATTTGCGTCTCTCCTCCACTAAGGCGTCAGTCAGTCAGCCCGTCGACTCACAATACCACTGTGTTGCTGCTCCAGCTGGCTGCTTTTCCCCCACAGAGTCCCACAACCGCCTGCGAATGCACCCGCCAAGGGTTTGCACCCTTGAGATCCGGCTCGGGAAGAGAGCAGTGCCAATATGGCTTCCAATCACACTCCTCTTGTTCTTGCACTATCTTACTCTCTCTTTTCTCCGGGCCGCTGGGCCTCTCAGGGTGAAATTGTGGTGCAGTACTGGAAACATATGTGTTGCGCATATGTGTGAAATGAACCAGGACTAGTGCACATTCTTTCTGCCGGTGGTTTACCAAGAAAGAAACACATTTTCATTGCATGAAATGTAAGATTGCGTGGCGAAACATGGTGTAAGTATTTTTATCCCTGTAAACATTAAAACAAATGCTGTTGACATAGTGAGCAATAATCGGTTTCTGTTGGAAGCAGACAGATGTGGTAGAGCGTAAAGACAGACCGACCGAGGAGACAGAAAGAGAGACAATGCTCTGGACTATTTGTGGTCATCCTTTTGCTGGTATTCACGCACCAAGTTCACATTTTCTTTCCTTCTCTGAGTTACTTTTTTTAAAAACTTTGCAGTATTATACCAACAACAGTGTAAACAAGACATTTTGTCCAGAGACGTCCACTGAAGTATATTGTAACGTAGAAGACCGCATGGTTGTGCCAATACTTTTCACTGTTGGCGAGATCACGGTATATGAAAGCAAACCTGCTGCTGGAAAGAATGAAATTTTACTGGTGGAAGAATCTCGGTAGAAAGAAGAAGAAAAACCTTTAAACATATAAGAGGAATCTTTGTAAAGCTAAAATAACTGGGACAGGATTTCGATCACATCATACCAGAGCAGCAGGACTACTGATTGTCCTACGATGTCCTGCTCTTAGGAAAAGGACTGCATCTATGTTTGACTTCAGTGCTGGATTTCATACAGAGGTTTAAATGGGTTCTGGGGAATATAAAGCACTGCATTGGACCGGTTTTAGCAATCCGGAGCCGGACATTGATAGATGGATGGGTGTGGCATTTGCAGTAATGTGGACTCTTTGCCAGTCTGTTGTGGTGATAAGAGACCTAATCCAGAAAGACAAGGTTCTCCGTTTCCCAGTTGATAAATGCTCCTACCCTCACCTGTGGTCATGAACTCTGGGTAGTTAACGAAAGAATGAGCTGGCAGGAGGAAGTGTCTCAAGGGAGTTTCCTCCTCTGGGTGATTGACGCCCTTAGAGACTGTCACTATCAGAGGAGGTGATGTTATTACTCCTGGACAATTTCCAAATTTGCAGGGGTCGCCACCTGGCTGATTTGATTTTTATCCCCTCAAGCTGAGGCGTGCCTCCTTTCACTTCAACAGTCATGTGACATCAGCGTTTGTACGGCTTGAAACACTTTTCTGATCATATTCTTACTCCTCTGACCACTTGTCTTGCACCCACGAGAATGATTTCAAAGACTGCCCTTAACATGATTAATGAAACTATTTTTTCTAAAGCTCAAGATATTGTTCCCAATATCTTGTACCTGTTTTTGCATTAAATAGACAACATTGGAGTTGTTCATTTAGGTGATGAGCAGGCTTTTGATGGAGGTCTGTTTGTGGAAAAAGTTGAGTTCAAAGGTGACATGCTGGGAATAAGCAATCTGTAGATATTTGTCAAATCCCACCTATGCTATAGAAATCTGGCCTCATATAGTTGGTTGTATAGTTGTTTTTTTGTTCCACCTGGGATCATTCGGATGCAAAACCCCCTGGATAAACGCACCTGAAATGAGTTTCCCCAACAGGGTGGCTGCACTCTTCCTTAGAGAAGTTCTGCCATTTGGGAGAGACTTGGAGTAGAGCCAAGCTCGTCCACGTTGGAAAGAGCCAGTTGAAGTGGTTCTGGCATCTGGTTAGGGTGTCTCTTAGACGCCACTGAACTTGACTGCTTCCCGTGGAAAGTGTGAAGATGACTTTTGCTGCAAACTGGCTGTATAAGTATATATAAACTGAATTGAAAATACAAAATGTCCCTTATAATTTGTTGACATTATTTATGATTCTTAGTTGCTATCAAACAGAAATTCATTCATTCATTTTTTTTTACCTGCTTAATCCTATACGGGGTCACGGGGGTCTGCTGGAGCCAATCCCAGGAGAAAGGCAGGGATACAACCTGGACAGGTTGCCAATCCATCCAAAATGGAAAAAGTATTAAACTTATTTCAGAGGATTATCAATATTGACAATAATAATAAAATATATAAAGGTAGTTTGTTTTTTATGGTACCATAACCCGTTAAAGTTTTCATGTGATTTTGAGCGGTACGGTTAGGTGAGCTATGTGACGACTTTTGGATTTTACAAGTGTTAAGTGTTAATCACTTTCTTGAAAATGTAACATTTGTCATTGGGATAACAATAATGTACTTTGAAAAAGTCAACAAAAAAATGATGTGATATTAGATACTTAAATAGCTTGATTTCATGCAGCATGTTGGATTGAATGTTTATGTTAAAATCATATACTGCTTCAAGAAACATCATGAAAAAAAAAGGAAATTATTTGGAAAAGTCTTAGCTATCAAATGGAACATTTCAGGATTTAATGTGAGCAGAAAAACTGCTCAGACTTTAAAGTACAAAGTAATGTAACCACCAGACCAGAGGATTAAGGATCGCCTTCAGACATACAGAAGTATTTTCCTCTGATCATGTCCAGATCCCCTCTCAACTCTCCTGGTGGATGAGTCCCTGAAGCCTTCATATGATTTAAGATTCCTGCCACAGTGAAATGTGGACTGGAATGAAGTGGGGGTGCCAGCACCTGCATGTCACAACAGAAGACTGCACATTTTCTGTTAAAAAAATCTCCCAACAGTCATTACAGTAAAACACAAACGGTTACATAGACACAAGATGCTGCCCTGAATCCCAGGGGGACAGGAAATGTCTGGAATGAGATCCAGGAGGAGCTGGTCTGAACAAGGGATGATGATCTGAGAGGAGAATAAACTAAAACAGATCCCGCAGGAATGTCAGTAACTCCATCTGTAAAATTCAATTTGTTTCGATATTATTCAGATTCGTTTAAATGCGCTATTCTTAAAAAGAAAACAAAAATCTGTCTGTTTGTCATGCACACGTACAAATATTCCAACCTTTACATAGCATTCAGGTTTTAACTGATCACTTTTAGACAGCAGAAAGTAGACTTTCTGACTTCTAAGGAAGCAGAACGTGTTGCAAATGAAGCCACAAGTGAGATTTTACACCAAACAAGAATAAATGTGCATTGAGGTTTGGTGTTTCCACATCAAAGAAAATGTTGTTTGGCTCAAAAGCCTGACAGCACCTTCTTGTCTGTGTAGTAAACTTAAAGCCATCAGCAGAATAATGTAACTCAAACAACCACTGTGGTTCTTTTAGACAAAAAAAAAAAACAAAAAAGAAAACAAAAACAAAAACTTACCACACTCATTAATTATCCCAGAATTGTTGATTAGTACATTTAGAAACACATTATCAAATATATTCTGTTGTTGCCTTTTTCCGGATCAAAAGGTTTTATTCTGTTAATGTGCCAAATCTTATTTTTCTCAGTTCACTGCCAAACTTAGTGGCACCAAAGATGCAGTTACGAGATGCAGAAAATAGCAGATGAAAATAGAAAAGAATGCATATGGAGAGGAGGAAAAAAACAATGAGTAAGTGGCTCCTCTGGCTGGCATCCTGCACCCAGATGTGGGGGAAGAGTTGGGTAATTCGGCTGTGTTGCAAGCCGTCTGGGCCAAACAGTTAAAAAAAAGAAGAACGGAACAAAATCCTTAGTGAATGGGATCACAGGCACGAGCACTCTCCGTATTTAAAAATATAATTACATAAATAAACAACTGCTTGGTGAAGTGAGCTCGATCGCTGCATCCAGGTGACTAGCTGTTACCTCCTTCGTCCTCTTGATGTCATCATTGCTCAGCTCTTAAAAGCAGATCCATGGTCTGGCTGAAGTGAAGCTGCAGAAATAAAACTATACTGATGCAAATAATAAAATGAATAAAACAAATGTATCATTTATTATTATTTTTAAGATTTATACATATTTACTTTTATTCCTAAAACGGAGACAGAAGCTTTGAAATAATGCACATTCCTTCTTTTTTTTTTTTTTTAAATCATTTTTTTAAAATCATTTTAAACATTCCAGGTGGGACAAGCCTGCTTCCACAGATTCTCCTCTGAATTCATCTAAATTGTGTCAAGAGGATGTCTGAGATATCTTTGTGTTTTCTCAGTCACGACAGGGTTTCTTCATTCTAAATGTCATGGTTTCCTCTGGTCGGATGCCCCTTCATATTTCCTTCCCTCTCCACGTGTCAGAGGCTTTGAAGCGAGCGTCAAGATAAGATCACTGAGCACCGAGGGCATTTTATATTGGTAAGTTGTGCAGCTGCACATGATCCCGTTTAAATCCCAGAGTTCAGCCAACAGTCACAGATTTTTGTCTGTAGGCTGAATTGCCAAGTGCCTAAGCTCACATATTCCCATTCATGTGATTTATACATATATATATATATTTTTTAGGGTATATACATCTGTCAAGATATTAACATCGTGCCTCAGTGGTGACACTCAGGAGGAACGAACACTGTGGCCGTGAGTTTTCGTTCTGCCTTTTAAAGAGAGCGTCACCTGTGCGTCTCAGCTGCTCTGATCCTAAAGCCCACGAGCCCCGCAGGTTGTTGAAAGATGAAGGTGGAACTTGTAGCTCATCTTCAGAAAATAGGGCAGATCTCACAGCACCGCGTTATCGTTTCAGATAAAGCTGGGTGTGTGTTTATATGTTTACGTGACAGGAACTCATATCCGAGATCCAAGAGGGGAATGTTTGCCATCAGTTATAGGATCAACATGTTTATTGAATACAGCCGATATGAAGCACTGCAGGATGCTTCTATTTCTTAAAAAAAGAGGTTTACAGCAGAGCTCCCTGTATTTAGAACACAACAATATTTTATTCAAGGCGATGCTGTTGTAGAGAAAAAAACAGATAAGCACACATATAATCCAGAACGGGGGAACAGAAGCAAAACTGAAGGCAGCTAAGCAGCACTCTCAATTGACCAGTTGACACATTTAACATTTGACCTTAATATTAATGTAAATAAGTCTACACTTTAACTTGTTATATGAGCATCTTGCAAAAAAAAAAAAGAAATCCATGTCCTTCCATCATATATTGTCACTTCTTCCCCTTCAGCTGGAGACTTTCCCTGCTCTCTTTTGATAAAAGACAGGGGTACATTCTTGACCGTGAGTCCTTCACATATCAGCAAACAACCTATATGACTCTTCTATGTATGACAGTTCAGGGGATTGATCTAGAGAGGTTCCAGCTGGAAGGGAACTGCCTGTGCCCACTGCTCCACAGTCACCTCCTTATAATATTGAGAAAGATGGGGGCGTGGAGACATGAATATGCCAACACAGAGCCAGGACACAAAGGCATAATAAAATTGGGCGCCTCGGATTTTCAAATCAACCTCTTCTAAACATCTGCAGACTCCATGGGAATACGGTTAGCCATTGTACCAAAGTAGACATTATTGAAAGGTGTAATCACTTTACCGAACTGTGGAAGAAGACCCAACTGTCAGCCTTCATGGTTTGATAATGTCTTACCACCCAGGAAACATCAAGGATTGCTCCAGTCCTACAAAATACTGTGAGTTGCTGGATGACCTTAATCACTGTCTCCACTCAAGCACTTTTGATGATCCTTTTAATCTTTCGCCATGTGCACATCGTGTCCATTTCTTCCACGTAGAGCTAGAAAAACTAATTTGTCTGACCAATTCAGTTCAATTCAATTCAATTCAATTGTATTTATATACCATCTATTACAACACAAGCTGTCTCTAGGCGCTTTCTAGAGACCCAGAACATGACCCCCGAGCAATTATTACATAAACAACAGCAGGTAAAAACTTCCCTAGTGGAAGAAAAACCTTAAGCCAAACAGTGGCAAGAAAAACTCCCCTTTAAGAGGGAAGAAACCTTGAGCAGGACCTGGCTCATGAGGGGGGACCCTCCTGCCAAAGGCCAGCCGGGTAGAGCAGGAAGTAAAGAGAGAATAGAGACATAGAGACACCGTCAAAGGTACAAGACAGGATACAATATTAAAATTATCTATCAGCAGTAGACCGATAAGACTTCTGTGTATATGAGTAATATATGGATAGTTGGTGATCCACGGGGATGAGGACTGCAGGTCGGGATGTCAGCAAATATCCAACAGACATCCATACAGACAGGTGAAGGCAGACACTGGGATGGTCAGAGGTGGGACTGCAGGTCAGCAAGCAGCTCCTGAGGTTCTGGTCTGCAGGACATGTAAAGAAGAGGAAAAGAAGGGCCAGACAAGCACAACAAACTACAACCACAATTATGCTTATGGGATACTGTTAATAACTGAGGATTGAGGTGAGGAAGAGACAGAGAAGGCAAAGAGAAACAGAGGAGGTGAAAGGCACCACTCAGTGGATCATGTTGGTGCCCCCCTGCAGCATAGGCCTATAGCAGCATATCTACACCGAAGCTGTTTAAGATGAGCTGCTCTAATCTGGTCCTGAAGCTGCAGCTATGACTACTGACCCTGAGACATTAAGGTACTAAATATACAATAACTATATGCTTTGTTAAACAGAAATGTTTTAAGTTTAGTTTTAAAGGTGGAGGTGGTATCAGCCTCCTTCACCCAAACTGGAAGTTGGTTCCAGAGTGATGGTGCCTGATAACAGAAAGCCCGTCCTCCAAATCTACATTTCGATACTCTAGGAACTACGAGTAAACCTGCACCCTGAGAACGGAGAGCTCTATTAGGAACGTACGGTACTATCAGGTCTTGCAAATATCGCGGCGCTAGGCCATTTTGGACTTTATATGCAAGTAATAAAATTTTGAATTGGATTCTAAATTTTACAGGGAGCCAATGGAGGGAAGCTAAAACTGGAGAGACGTGGTCTCTCTTGTTGATTCCTGTCAGCACTCGCGCTGCTGCATTTTGGATCAGCTGGAGGCTGTTCAGAGAATTACTTGGATTCCAGCAACACGTTACAGTAGTCTAGTCTAGAAGATACGAACGCATGAATTAGTTTTTCGGCATCACTCTGCGAGAGGATGCTCCTAATCTTTGCGATATTACGGAGGTGGAAAAACGCGGTTTTACAAACCTGATTAATATGCTGTTTAAATGACAAATTCTGATCGAATATAACGCCAAGGTTTCGCACAGTTTTACTGGAGGCCATCGCAAGACCATCTAATCCCTTCCTAAGCTCTTTGGGACCACAAACGACAACCTCTGTTTTATCAGAATTTAGTAGCAAAACATTTCTGGACATCCAGACCTTGATGTCCTTAAGACACATCTGAAGTTTGTTTAATGGTTCTGTTTCATCTGGCTTCATAGACAGATACAGCTGCGTATCATCAGCATAACAATGAAGATTAATGCCGTGGTTCCGGATAATACTTTCCAAGGGCTGCATGTATAAACTGAACAAGATTGGCCCTAGCACTGAACAATGCGGGACACCATAGCAGACCCTCGTCTGTACTGAAGAAACCTCATGAACAGGAACAAACTGGAATCTATCAGACAGATATGATTTAAACCAACCTAGAGCTGTCCCTTTAAATCCAACAACATACTATAGTATCTGCAGTAAAATGCTGTGATCTATAGTATCAAAAGCAGCGCAGAGGTCCAGCAGAACCAGTATGGACACTAACCCATTATCTGAGGCCATAAGAAGGTCATTCGAGACTCGAACCAGTGCTGTTTCTGTGCTATGATGCATTCTGAACTCTGACTGAAAAACTTCAAATAGATCATTTCTATACAAATGGTCACACAGCTGGTTTGCAACTACCTTTTCCAGAATTTTAGAGATAAATGGAAGGTTGGAAATCAGTCTATAATTAGCTAAAATGACCACAACGCACATTGTCCATATATGATGATCCATCCCAGATGTGTTTCAGCCAGAGATGTCCACGCCACCTACTGAGCAGAATAACAACTTTCCCCCAAAGCTGATGCCCCTTCACACCTGGTTTCCATCAGTGGTGACCACGGGGTGGGATGTTGGCTGCAGTGACACACTCTCCCGGCCAAGAGGCGGTCGGTCACTAAGCTGGCCAACAAACTCACAGACAGCACCAAGATACATCAACCATCCACAATGTGGTGTTTCTACATAAAATATCAATAAAAGAGACACTTGACTACCAAAATTGCATATTTTATGTTCAGAACTGTTTTTTTCTGTAAATAATGTACCAATAATTCTACTAAAAGGCACAAGCCAAGGAAATGGATCAGTGTGAACTTCAGAGTATGCTCGCATGTTTGTATAAACCTTTTTTCACAAAAGATATTTGAGCTTGTCGATAGAAGTCACACAACCTGATGTTTATTATGTTACAATCGCTCTGTTACTGACTGGAATTTAATTGTTTAAACGTGCACTTGAAACAGCTTGACACCCCTTCTTCTTTTTTTAAATGTTCTCTAGTTATCTTCAGTCGATCCTTTGAAACAACTTAGGCAATTGGCTTTTTTTTTTTTTAAATCTCCAAACTATAAACTTGGGAAAGTGGTGTTAAAATCCATGTGGGGGAATATCTGCTGTCAGAATAAATAACAGTATGTGGCTGCACTGTCAGATGTAATAATGCTGTTAATCATCTGTCAACACTCTTTATTAAGGATAATGACTGCCCTCTTTTCTCTACACAAGCACTGGAAAGGTCAGAGGTCACTATTTCTTGACGAAGGGGACAACTCAGACTGTTTGGGCCTGTGGCAAGAAGTAACTTTACTCAAAAACCTTTTGGATTTCACAAACTGACCTCTGGTTGAGTCAGTTCGTGCATATTGACTATAGCAATGAGGCGTTTTAACAAACCTGTTATTGTTTTATGTACTACAGTTACTTAATGCACTGCCTTTTGAAACAAGGACATTAAGTTGTCTCTCAGATGCACAGTCCCCTCATAAAAAACATACTGTATGTCTGAAAATATTCACCAGCCTACTTCAGGAATTCTTTGCAGTTGATCTTATCAAAGCTCTGCTCATTGTCACTCCTCACAATTCAAATGGCACTAAACACAGCCTTGCCTTACTTAAAGATGTGGTGCGAAATTGCAGCGCTGCAGCCTTTGGAAAACCTGAAAAAACAAACAAACCGGTAGGTGAACCGAGGCTCATATTGCTGCAGTCTGTTTGTCTTGGAAGAATGCAGCTCACAGAAACAAGGGACTCCTATAATCTACGCAAATTAAATATCCTGCTCTGTGCTTCAAAAGTCAAATGGATTATGTTTGAACTGGTGATCAGCGATCCAGAAGTACACACTGAAATGTAAAGGGTGCATGTTGACAATGTGAAAAACCTGAAGTCTCCTTCAGCTTAGTCCACTGTTGAGGTTTGTGCAAGATGGAGCAAGAAACCGTCATTTCACTTGTGTTTTTGTTGATTTAATTTTAGAGGGAAAATGGTGGCGCTTTACCACTAGTGGTGGACAAAGAATCCACCTGATGCAACCTTCTCAGCCCAAGAAAACAAAATCATGTGTCATGGTGTCACCAGTTCAGCTGGATCAATACAGACATCTCATTCGTTTTGATGAGAAACTTACAGATATGAAGCTTACACCTAATAATTAAATCTGACCTATTAGAAGAGACTTAGGACAATGTCTCCTTTTTATCAAGGATGTTGTGTACCTGAGATATGTTTCATCATATATTGTTAATTAGAGTTAATTGGAAATGTACATACAAAAAAAAAATGCAAGGGTAAAATCACTTTTGAATTCCTTGTGGATTTCAGTGTTTGTCAAGTCTAACTTCCAAGACTTCATAGTATTTTTTATTTTTTTCTAATCTGTGACAAATTACTGTCAGTAGAAAAGAGACAATGTGTTGGTCTGGAACCAGAGACCTTGTCAGATGCCTTCATCTTTTGTTCAAGGACATGTCTACACGTGTGTGTATGCTTGTTTCATGTGTCTAGTTCCTGGAACACGCCTGTCTGGCTCTTTCACACTGACCCTTCAACATGTCACATTGTAACTCAGAGGTAATCTTGGAGTAGGACGGCTGCAACCTCCTAAAAGACAAGGTTTCCAAGAGTGTGTTTGTGTTTTCATGTGAGCACCTGTGACACTCAAATCTCGAAGCATCCTTTCCAACACACACATTTCTTTGTAGTATCCCATATCAATTAAAAAAAAAAAACTCTATATATATATATATAAAAACTCAATATATATATATTGATGTGTTAGACCTGATTCCAGGTGTCACAGCTCGCTCAACACACTATTAAGCAGGTCAAGAAACTGCTTTGAAGAAGTAGACAATAACACGAAAATACAGAGGTAGTATTTGATCCAAATGGACTTTACTCATAAATAATACTACCTCTTTGTGAATAATTTAGACTATACAGGCATAGAAAAATTTCCCATCAAACAGAAAAGCCTTACTCACCTAAGATCTTTTACAAAAGAGAATAAAGGTGCACAGTACATTAGTCGTTTTCTATGTTTACCAATCCTCCTATATATATACGTATATATGTATATATATATATAATTGTTGTTGCGACTCCATATAACATCCATCCATCCATCCATCTTCTTCCGCTTATCCGGGGCCGGGTCGCGGGGGCAGAAGTCTAAGCAGGGATGCCCAGACCTCCCTCACCCCAGACACTTCCTCCAGCTCTTCCGGGGGAATCCCGAGGCGTTCCCAAGCCAGCCGAGAGACATAGTCCCTCCAGCGTGTCCTGGGTCTTCCCCGGGGTCTCCTCCCGGTGGGACATGCCTGGAACACGTCTCTAGGGAGGCGTCCAGGAGGCATCCTATACAGATGCCCAAGCCACCTCAGTTGACTCCTCTCAATGTGAAGGAGCAGCGGCTCGACCCCGAGCTCCTCCCGAATGACTGAGCTTCTCACCCTATCTCTAAGGGAGCGCCCAGCCACCCTGCGGAGGAAACTCATTTCGGCCGCTTGTATCCGTGATCTTGTCCTTTCGGTCAATACCCAAAGTTCATGGCCATAGGTGAGGGTGGGAGCGTAGATTGACCGGTAAATTGAGAGCTTTGCCTTACGACTCAGCTCCTTCTTCACCACGACAGTTCGGTACAACGACTGCATAACTGCAGACGCTGCACCAATCCGTCTGTCAATCTCACGCTCCATCTTTCCCTCACTCGTGAACAAGATCCCGAGATACTTAAACTCCTCCACTTGAGGCAGGACCTCTCCACCTACCCGGAGAGGGCAAGCCACCTTTTTCCGGTCGAGAACCATGGCCTCGGATTTAGAGGTGCTGATTCTCATCCCAGCCGCTTCGCACTCGGTTGCAAACCGTCCCAGCGCATGCTGTAGGTCCTGGCTCGATGAAGCCAACAAGACGACATCATCCGCAAAAAGCAGAGATGAAATCTTGTGGTTCCCAAACCGGACCCCCTCCGGTGCCTGGCTACGCCTAGAAATCCTGTCCATAAAAATTATGAACAGGATCGGTGACAGAGGGCAGCCCTGCCGGAGTCCAACATGCACTGGAAACAGGTCTGACTTATTGCCGGCAATGCGAACCAAACTCCTGCTCCGGTCGTACAGAGACCGAACAGCCCATAGCAAAGGGCCCCGGACCCCATACTCACGGAGCACCTCCCACAGGATACCACGAGGGACACGGTCGAATGCTTTCTCCAGATCCACAAAACACATGTAGACTGGTTGGGCATACTCCCATGAACCCTCCAGCACCCTGCAGAGGGTATAGAGCTGGTCCAGTGTTCCACGACCAGGACGAAAACCGCATTGTTCCTCCTGAATCCGAGGTTCGACTATCGGCCGAATTCTCCTCTCCAGTATCCTGGAGTAGACTTTCCCAGGGAGGCTGAGAAGTGTGATCCCCCTATAGTTGGAACACAGTCTCCGGTCCCCCTTTTTAAACAGAGGGACCACCACCCCAGTTTGCCACTCCAGTGGTACTGTCCTCGTCCTCCATGCAATGTTGTAGATGCGTGTCAACCAAGACAGACCCACAACATCCAGACACTTGAGGTACTCAGGGCGAATCTCATCCACCCCCGGTGCCTTGCCACCAAGGAGTTTACGGACTACCTCGGTGACTTCAGCTTGGGTGATGGAAGAGTCCACCGTACAGTCCCCAGCCTCTGCTTCCTCAGCGGAAGGCATGTCGGAGGGATTGAGGAGATCCTCAAAGTATTCCTTCCACCGTCCGACAATATCCCCAGTTGCGGTCAGCAGCCCTCCACCCACACCATAAATGGTGTTGGCAGGGTACTGCTTCCCCCTTCTGAGGCGCCGGACGGTTTGCCAGAATCTCTTCGGTGCCGACTGATAGTCCTCCTCCATGGCCTCCCCGAACTTCTCCCAGACTCGAGTTTTTGCTTCCCGGACCGCCCGAGCTGCGGCCTGCTTGGCCTGTCGGTACCTGTCGGCTGTGTCACGAGTCCGACGGGCCAACAAGGCCCGATAGGACTCCTTCTTCAACCTGACGGCATCCTTTACTTCCGGTGTCCACCACCGGGTTCGGGGATTACCGCCACGACAGGCACCTGAGACCCTCCGACCACAGCTTTGAGCTGCCGCGGTAACAATGGAGGCAGAGAACATGGTCCACTCTGACTCAATGTCCCCAGCCTCCCTCGGAATCCGGGAAAAGCTCTCCTGGAGGTGTGAGTTGAATACCTCCCTGACCGAGGGCTCGGCCAGACGTTCCCAACAGACCCTCACAATACGTTTGGGCCTGCCCGGTCTGTCCCGCTTCCTCCTCTGCCAGCGCATCCAACTCACCACCAGGTGGTGATCAGTTGACAGCTCAGCCCCTCTCTTCACCCGAGTGTCCAAGACATGCGGCCGGAGGTCAGATGAAACAACAACAAAGTCGATCATTGACCTCCTGCCTAAGGTGTCCTGGTGCCACGTGCATTGATGAACACCCTTATGCTCAAACATGGTGTTTGTTATGGACAGACTGTGACTAGCACAGAAGTCCAATAACAGAACACCACTCGGGTTCAGATCGGGGAGGCCGTTCCTCCCAATCACCCCTCTCCAGGTTTTACTGTCATTGCCCACGTGGGCATTGAAGTCCCCCAGTAGAACAATGGAGTCCCCAGTTGGAGCACTATCAAGTACCCCTTCCACAGACTCCAAAAAGGCCAGGTACTCTGTACTGCTGTTCGGCCCGTAGACACAAACAACAGTAAGGAACCTTTCCCCGACCCGAAGGCGCAAGGAAGCAACCCTCTCGTTCACCGGGGTAAACTCCAACACATTGCGGCTGAGCTGGGGGGCTATAAGCAGGCCCACACCAGCCCGTCGCCGCTCACCGTGGGCAACTCCAGAATAGTGGAGCGTCCAGCCCCTCTGAAGGAGCTGGGTTCCAGAGCCCAGGCTGTGCGTAGAGGTGAGCCCAACTATCTCTAGTCGGTATCTCTCAACCTCCTGCACAAGCTCCGGCTCCTTCCCCCCCAGCGAGGTGACATTCCATGTCCACATTGCTAGGGTTTTGGTCCAGGGATTGAGCCGCCGAGGCACCCCGCCACGACCGCTGCCCAAACCACATTGCACCGACCCCTCATGCTTCTTCCTGCGGGTGGTGAGCCTACGGGAAGGCGGGCCCACGTCGCCATTTCGGGCTGAGCCCGGCCGAGTCCCATGGGCAAAGACCCGGCCACCAGGCGCTTGCCTTCGAGCTCCAACCCCAGGCCTGGCTCCAGGGTGGGGCCCCGGTGACGCCAATCCGGGCGACGTAACGATCCTTGGTGGTATGTTCTTCATGAGGGATTTTTGAACCGCTCTTGGTCTGGCCCGTCACCGAGGACCTGTTTGCCATGGGAAACCCTTCCAGAGGCACAATGCCCCCGACAACATAGCTCCTAGGATCCTTCGGGCACACAAACCCCTCCACCACATTAAGGTGGCGGTTCAAGGAGGATATATAACATGCAGTTAGTTAAGAACAATTCAATGATTTTTGAAAAAAAAAAAAAAAAATATATATATATATATATATATATATATTTTTTTTTTATGGAGTCGCAACAACAACTTCCACATATGGCAACTCCGGGGCTTTTAATGGCTAAACTGTCTACGATCCCCTCTTTCGTTTTGCTTTGGTTAAAGGGCAGTGGAAACCCCTTAGTCTCACAAGGCTCATTCAATTATTATTATTTTTTTTTTATCTTTGCTTCCCTCGTCCTGACCTTTCTTTGTCATTACATCACAGTTTCCCATCAGTGCTCTTTACCGACTCTGTGTTCATTACAGGCCCTGTGAAAGCTGACAACAAGAAGCGGGAGTTCAAGGGTCATGGCAGATGGTTATGGCCTCTGAAATGGCAGGGCTGGTGGAGGAGAGAGATGGGTCCATGTGGTCGCCTCAGTCTGAGGAACTCTGACAATCATGTGTTGTACAGGATGACCAAGAAACAGACCTGATTGTTGTTGAGATTCAGTCAAAGTATATATATATATATATATATATATATATATATATATATATATATATATATATATATATATATATATATATATATATATATATATATATATATATATATATATATATATATATATGAATTAATTCATATAAAAGGCGTTCTTTGCCAGGTGGTTTAAAATTGAGGACAGAACCGGTTTATGGTTCAGATGAAGCTATTTTTGCTCATGGAGCTTCAAGGTTCCTGTCAGGCACCATAGTAACTAAAGTTAGTTGGCAAATGGCTCAAATTATGACCACAATCTGGTACTAACACACAAGCTGTTTATAATGGAACAAGCTACTTATAAAACAATTCATAGTTTCACATTTAGTAACAAATGGATGTTTGCCAGGAAAAGATAATACACACACAAACTTGTAATAAAAGGATTTTTCTATTTAAACGTGGGGCTGGAAATCTGGTGATGAGGACAAAGATACTGTAATCAGTGTCCTCAGGCTGTTGTTCTCACTTTTACTCCGTTTATCTCTAAGACCTTTTTGTCCGGTGTCTTGTTTAGTAACTTCGCTCCAGACCAGGCTTTTATTTTAATACTTTACGCTACCTCGATAAGAGTAAGAAATAGACCAACTGACGGGAAGGTTCTCAAATCATGCACCTTCTCTCTCTGTTTGTCTCATCCTCTGCACACATATTTCAAAATGCATGACTGAATGACCTGATTCGACTCTGGTTTTCAGCGACTTGTTGTCAAAGGTTACTTATGTGAGAGGGAAAACGCAGCATGTGTGAGTGGTATTTATTTTATAAATTTGAAGGCTCACGATGATAAGAAAGCAAGAGGATCAAACAATTTTACGTGAGAGCATTGGAAGATATTTATAAAACTTCAAAGGGAAGACTGATTTAATATACATTATATGTATGAAAAACAGACCCTATATAGAGTGCCTGTATTTCTTGTCATGTTAGAAAATAGATGCTCTACTTGATTTTGTGATCAAAGCAGCATGAAACTGGATGCGATCTTCACACTGTGCAGTTGGATTCTACCTGTTAAGGATGCCAGCCGACTGTTGTGAGTACACCGCATGAAAAGCCATTTCCATTCCACCTGAGTGGTGCAGTTACTCTTCTGACAGGCCAGACGTCCACGTGGGTAGGGAGGCAGGGTGAGGGCTCAAAATGCACAGCAAGGTGAAGGGCCTGAGGGCAGAGAGACCAAAAAGAAAGCGAGGACTGACACTTCGGCTGAAGGATTCATGCTGTCCAGCAGGTCTTGGGGCCAGATTAGTCTTCTCTTAACGAGCTTGCTCCATCACCAAACTTCTTTCCTGTTGACTTTTGCTTCCACCAATCACAAATGATTACCGTTTTCATCTTCGCAGCCCCAGGTACCCAGTCCTTCTACATTTTGTCAAGCTCCACATGCATGAAAAAAGTCTACAAAGTCTAGCTCCTGGTGAGGCTTTAGAAAAACGTACGTAAATACAGACATGTGAAGGAGAAAACTGAGTTATTTGAGGTTACAAATCCCGTACCGCTGAAAAGTTTCTAACTATTTATGAGCAACCCTATGCAGTGAATTTGTACCTTTGATGATTTAGCTTCCTTTTGCAGTTAAAAAATATGAAAAAACAACAACAAAACAAAACCTTTGAAACCGGTTATTACGTCTGCCTGTTCTTCGCTGTGGTGTGCAAGTATTTATTGATCATTGATGATCAATAATGGCAAGGTTGATAGTTGGAAAAAAACAAACAAAAAAAAATGATTTTGTTTTAAATACAATATAGTTGTATGTGCAGGTGTAAGTTGGACAAGGTATTGCTTCCTTTTGCACCTTCACCTTTTTTTAAAAATACTGTGGTTTCAGTATTTTTCAGTAGCTGTTCAATGGATTTTAAAACAATTCCCTGCATCCAATGTCTGCAGGGGATAGGCCTTTAAATGTTTTCCACCTTGCTTCTGTACGCTTTCTTGTTTTTCATCTAAACAACTGCCTCCTTCATTTGAAGCCACCATTTAAAATGTCTAGAGCATCTCTAGTCAATGTTCGACTGTAGAAAAGTAAGATTATTTTGGGTGGAAACTTAAGTTGCTGGTTAAGGTCCATCTACATCTGCCATTCTCATACAGATTTGAAAATGGCACACTCGTTTTAAATGATATTTTCTGTGTCCACTCCTTGCTTTAAAGAAATGCGTCGACAGTTTAAATATCTTGAGATCTACATGTAGATTTAATGATGAAGTTGTAGATGACTGACAGCCTGGTCATCTGGTTGTTCAATCTGCTACTGGGTTAAATTGTGGCTTCATGTACAACTGTATCTCTCAACTTAAACACCCTCACCTCCTACATCTTATAGGCTGGGTGGAGTGACTTCAATAATGGCTTAGTGGGTTGTTTCTTTGTTATTTTTTTTAAAACCAGTTAACCCTGAAGAGGCAGCAACTATTCCACTCTTTCAGATATCTTACCAAATTTAGCATCAGCCAATGGTAAAGGATGCGTTCAGGAGGAAAGGAAAACTTTCTATCTAATCCCATAACGTCGGAGAAACCTTCCATGAGCTTCAGCAACATGGGACAGTTCTTTAAGACCTTGGAAGGTAAACCATGTGGTCATGGTACTGATGAAGATCTGGATTTCGTGTGCAACCCACAGGAGACCAAACCTACCCTTTTAGTTTGTTTGTTTTTGATAAACCCAGCATGTGAAGGCCCAGGCACCAGACACTCTTAAGTAAATTCCTCCACCAGGCCTGGTCCCAAGGTAGAACCCCAAAGGTAGAACCCACAAGGCTGGGGGAGGAACACTGTACTCCTTGCTCTAACCTGTCTGTTTGATTCCACTTTAATTATTTTCAGTCTGGCCCATCCCCCAGCACCATTTTGCCTTGGGAAAACCAGTAAAACCACTAGGGGAATTTGCACCATACAACAACATAGCTCCTAAAATAATCCAGACAAACTGCTGACAGAAGTAAAAAAGATAAGATGACAATTCAAGCAGCTGATCGTGAGTAACAACGTGTGAAACACATTTCTTTGGCAGTGTGCCTTGACTCATCCTTAGAGACAGGATGAGAAGTTTTGTCATTCGGGAGAGACTCTGAGAAGACTCACTGTTCCTCCACAGTGGGAGACACTAGTTGAGGTGGTACAACCATCTGGAAGGGATGCTTCCTGGATTCCTCCCTAGGAACGTGTCTAGTAAGACATATCTCTCAGCTGGCCTGGGAAAGACTCAGTATTCCCCTGGGAAAGCTGGAGGAGGTTGATGGGGAGAAACAGGTCAGGCCCACTATGCTTAGCCTGCTGCTAAAAGTACACTTTTTTTCTAATCCATCACATGAGATACACAAGGTGCAGATTTGACTTGTTAACTGCCTCCAGTTTCAGCCTTTGCTGTGCATGGAACCGCTTCAAATCCAAATTTTTAGATTGGCTAAATGTGTCTTATATGACATTTAGTCCATCTGCATATACAGAAATTATTGCATTACATACAGAAGTCAGAAAATCGGGATACGTTTTTCACACGTTTGGGTTTTATTACACTGTAACCATATTTGTAACCTTTTGTCAAGGGTGGAACATTGGCCTTCACGCTTCAATAATGCACCATGGAGCCTTTAAAATGAAATGCATAACATCACTCAGGGCCATGGCTAATGTCAAATTATATTATATGCTAAGCTGGCATTCGTGTTTGTTTCCTTTGCTTCTGTTTATTTTCTCATATTCTTAAAAAAAAAAGTATTATTGTTATTTCAACAACGATAGTAATGGTAATTATTAAAATGATTAGAAATACTATATGTGTACACTTTTCAAAATTACTATAGATGCTGTTTTATATATATATATATATATATATATATATATATATATATATATATATACATATATATAGTTTTAAAAATGCATAAACACATCTTAGTCCAACCAAAATCAAAGTGAACCTAACTTCTCTTAGTTGTGGTGAAACATTAAGATAATTTGGTTGAAGTCAAGCTAATCCCTGAAAGCAAATGAGCAACTCAAATAAACGGACCTACACGTTCTGTGCATGCTCCTCAGTTCCTTTCCCGGGATTCGAACCCTCCTGTCTGACTTTCAACACTTCATCTTAAACTTTGAGGCAGCGTGATGCGTTAGGCCTGGTCTTATTATAAACGTTTGGTCTCATATTTGTGTATGTTCAGGGAGCTCCTAGGATTAGAAAAAAAGAAAACAAAACAAAAAAGCTTTAGTATTATAAAAATCCAGAATTACCTGCTACCCTTCCAAAATAAAAAATAAAAATAAAAAAAAGTCTGAAAATAGTCAGGAAAATCTAAGTCTCTGGAAATATATATTGTGATTTTCACAACCTTGTAAAGTAAGCTCACACATGCTAAAACTCTATCAGGGAGAAAGCATTTGAAGGTTCTTGCAGCACTCAACGGCTTTATACTTCAGACAGTCTTATCAACAGCGCCTCAGAGCCGACGGCTCAGTGAATGGATAAATGGCACATAACACCTGCTACTAAAATTATTCCAAGATGAATGACCAAAATTATGACCATGACCTTTCTCTGACTGTTATTGACCATTTCTCCCAATTCCTGTCAAAGCCTTTGTTGGTCTGTTTACCTTTCTCTGTCTTTTTAGCAACTGTCACTGTAGTTTCTTCTTTTACTCTCCGTCTTTCCTTTTACTTTTTCTTTTCCTCCCTTTTTCCTGAACAGTGCAGCACAATCCTATAAATTCTGCCTCGCCAAAAACTTCACAATAGTAATAAAACCACATGATTTTTTTTTTGCAATATATAAAAAAACTATTCATTTGACATATATGCAACTAAGCAAGAGGCACTATCAATATAATGGGGGGAATATTGAGATATGCTTCTGATGTACAAAAAATAAATAAATAAATAAAGTAAAATTAAAAACAGACCATTGACAGCTGTTTTATCTTTCAAACCCTGCTAAAACAGTTTGATTATACATCATTGTGAGGTTTTTCAATAGAAAACTCAAGACTGTACTGCTTAAGCAAGGGGAAAAATTCAAAGGACCAAACATCTTCATGAACGAGCACCTAACAAGACACAATCCCAACATCGCCAAAAAGGCATGTTATCTGAGGAAACAGGGAAGAATACAAAACGCTTGGACATCAAACTGTTAGGTATTTATCAGTCTGAATGGGAGTCTAGAGGAAGCCAAAGTGTTATTGATCAGAAGCATCATGGACCTGGACAAATATCAGTTATCACCACCTTTGGGACAATGAGGTAACAAATTTCTCAGGCACACTTCTGCCAAACAACCGCATAACTCATTTTGTATGTTCTTTTTTTTTTTT
>CM026201.1:13607197-13612197 GCA_014839995.1 Xenentodon cancila | reverse complement strand
GAAGGGAGTATTTGTGTCTTTTTTTGTTTTCATTATTGTCTATATTCTTTTAAAATAAGGTAAAGGCAATTAATGAACAATATGCCTGGTTCAGAGGTCAGGGGTATCAAGTTGTTTTTTCTCTTCGTCAGAGCAACTTGTCACTTTCTCTGGTGTTCTTGCTTTGCAGTGCAAAGCAGCAGGAGAAATGGTCTTTTTCATCTCAATTCTGCCATTTCTGGATGTACTGCTCTAGACCATAGATTGGTATACCTGTTTACTCCTGGTTTCAGCTTCTTCAGAGCTGATGACACTGTTGAACATCTTGAAGGAAAGTAAGCATGATTTGTCTTTCATGTGTTAAACTAAGTTTTCTCGGCTCACCCCTGCATTTACCGTCCTCAGCCTTGCCTTTTTCTTTGTGATTCTTCAAAAGAGCTTGAACAGCACACCTTGACACTCGCTTGCTTTGAAATCTTTGTCAAGGGGAAACCTTTTTGATGCAGATAACTACATTGTGTCTTGCTGTCGTTCTCAATCTTCCTATTGTGTATGACCTGTAACAAAAGACTGTCTTCCTTCTTATAGATATTTGTAGAAACTTTGCTATCTCACACAGTCTCAATAGATTATGACTACTTAATTTTGACCTACGAGTTAAACATTTCGTTGGTGACATGTTCGCAACACATTTGTTTTGAGTGAGGAGGTGGATCCACACTTCTGTTGAATTCCTTTATATTCATTTTACTGTACACATTGTTACTGTTGATGTAAATGTGTCTCCAAAATATTTCTAACCATTCAAGAGATCAGGAGAACTCTGTTTACAGTCAGTGCTGTGACAAAATCCCCCAAAAAGGCTCCCTGTGGTACATGTTTGTCCTGCATTGGCCTTTGTCCTTTGTAATGCTTTACTGAGATAGCATGCTGTTTTTTATTCTTGTGATGAAACCAGATACGATTCAGAGAGATATCTGAGAGGATCCAAGCAATGGGATAGAGTTTATCTCCTTTGACACCACAGTGGAGCAACTACATCAGCAGACTTTCCTTTCAGAGGAAATAAACTCACAAAAATTGTGAGTTATGGACATGACAACAAAGGCTGTTTTACTGCCAATAATGCTTTCTGTTGTCCATCTCATTCCAGCTCTATGATGACTTGTTACTGCTGTCATTGCTGTCTATATACAGTATATTATATATGCGTGTTCTGGGTAATTCTTCACTGTATCTGCTTACATATGTATTTGTAAAGAATCCGTTTGTCTTTCTGTTTTAGTTTGTGCTTCTATCCTTTATATACTGTAAGTCAGAAGTTAATTTAAAGTTCAATGTAAATTGCTTCCCATAGCTGGTGACTATAGTTGTTCTTATAGTGAATGCATTGCTCAGCTCTTGCCAATGTTGCTCATTCGTATGATCTATTCATCTGTTGCCTGAACCATAGACTCCCTTTGTACTCCAATGGTGGGAGTAGTATTGAATATACTTGGCTCTCCAGAATTACCTTTACATTTGTGGGGTCATTAAATGCCTGTGTTGGAGAAACATTTGGTCATTCATTATGTGGGATAGGCTTTTCACCCAGCCTGTGCAATAGTTATACTCATAATACATTCAGATGATCATCCATTACCAATTATCTCTCAGAAGGTCAATGGTGATATGGCATGGGTTGATGCACTGCTGGTATTAGTGTTTTTGAAATCCTGTGGGGGTGGAGTTACGACCATATTGCTTTGTTTTGGAAGGAACTGGGGATGGGGAAACTGTGATGTAATTTATGCTCTTTAAAGAGAAAGGAGAGGTCTGTATAGGCTTTTTTTTTTTATACATACAAACACTACCCTGCAGCATGTCCTATGTTTGCCTTGCGCAGATATATTATAAATCATGTTATTTCTATTGAACTATATTTGTACTTATATATTTATGACAAGGTTGGCAAGTGCTGGTTTCAGAGATCACAGCTCATGCCCTTTTTGTGCCTTTTGCGCAATTGACAGTACTTTCCACAATAATCACAGTTGACTTGGTTGCAGCGAATAAAAATGATATTCCTGGTTAAACAATCCTTTTTCATACAGTTTTTTTTTTTTGTGCACGTACCAAGTGAAAATAACCTTGTTTCATCGGTGTGAACCTTATCCACACTGTAATTTAGGGGAATGACACTTTGGAGTCTGTCATAGGCTAGGAACAGCAATTAATTTTGATGTTGCTACTTGCCCTCTGGACTAACATTAAAAGCTATTATGCTACAGACATATATTTCAGACCAATTCAAAACTGCTTCTGGTCACTCTGGTCCCTAATTAAAGTTTACACTCATTACCATCCTGTAGTGGGCCACTGGTTGATTGAACTCGAGTATTCCTTTAAAGAAAGGCAGTTGTTGCTGCACATCAATTTGGAATGCGTTATTAAACCGTTTCCAAAAAAACTGGAGTCCAGCATTCCAGTGAGAAAGTTTATTAAAAAGTGAAAAGCATTCAAGGAAGTGGCCACTGCCACTGCCCATGAGTGGATTTGCCAGCAAATTTACTCCAAGGTTGTACTGTGCAGTGATCAGGGAAATACAAAAGAAAATATCCAAAAACCTAAGAACTTCATCTTAGACCCTGCAGGCTTAACAGAGCATGTTAAATGTTAAAGTCCTCGAAAGGCCAATTAGAAGACGAGTGAAGGAGTATGGTTTGATTGGAAAGGTTACCAGGAGAAAAACTTATTCTGTCTAAAAAGAACATAGAAGCATGGCTACAGTTATTAAAATTACAGAAACCACAAGTGATCTGGAAATTGCCCTTTGGACAGATGAGTCCAAAGTGTTTGACCTTTAACCCCAGTAACATATTTGACAACAATCCAACAGCATTTCAACATAAACACCTCATATAGCCAATGTCAGTGGAACGGTAATGCTTTTAGACTCAAAGGATCTGGGTATCTTCCAGTCATTGTCAATGTTTCACTCTGCTGTAAAGCAGAGCATCCTAGTCAGATGTGAGGCCATCTGACAGCCAAAGCTTAGCTAAGATCCATTGATGCAACGGGACAATAACCTGAAAAACACCAACAACTTTTAAAACCCGTTGTGACAATTTGTTCTCTGTACATTTGTAATAAACTGCATGAAAGGACATTTTGTCTCTGACTGCTCAGTATACTCTCACAGACTGGTAATGCTGAATATTTTTTCCACCACAGCCTCAATACGGATGTAAAATTGTTGGCTGTTGGCCGTTAGTGCTAATTTCCAGTCAGGCAGACATGGGGCCATGCAGTGGTCCTGCTGGTAAAGTGGGGAAGATGACACAAAGAAAACAGACTTTAAAGATGCTGCACACTAAAAAGCTAATTTTATTAATTTAGATGACCTCTTTACTGGGTTTAATTTATTTATCAGGCTGATAAAAATGACATAAATTCCCATATTGACGAATAATGACTGTCTAATAGTGTGCATCTCTACATTAAAAGAAGGAGTACTAACTTTGTATGTGACTGCATATGACTATTAAGGTAAGAAATCTTTTCATATGATTAACATCTTATCTTGTTTTTAAATTAAAAAAAAAAAAGGGGGGGGGGGTAACTGCAGCATGTGCATTCTGCAGTGTCATCAAATTTTTTTGCGTTCTTGGATCCTTAACTCCCCATATTAATGTCGCCTTGGTTTTTCAAGAATAAATTAAATTGGTGCACCTTTTATTTTCAATGTGATTTTAGCATGATACCTTTTCACTGTAGACGTTACAGAATAAATTCCTCCGAGCTAGAACATATCACATGAGATCAAACAGAGTTTCAATTCAACATTATCAATCAGCTGTTAGGGTCTTTCCAGCAATATTCCTCTAGTCTGAGGATATGGAAGAGCATGTAGAGCACAGATCGAAGAACAGTATCCCAATAACCTCAGGCACAATTGTGTCCATTGCTGGGTCTGAAGAAGTAATGGAAGAAAATTATAGTATAAAAGACAACTGTCCAAATAACAGGAAAGTGGAAAGAGAGAAAATGTGGAGGTTCAGGACAAAATGTGAGCAAAAGAAAAACATAAATGCTAAATACATTTATTTAAACAGTTTTTTTTTCTTGTAATTATTTTACGTGAAGATTAGTGGACAAAAGAGTACGACTTAAAATGTATCGCATGGATGAGATGCAAATTGTACTAACAATCAAACACTGAAAATAAAGGAAAAGCCCCCAACAAATAAATTAATAATTTTTAATAAATGGTAAATGTGTGCGCACACATTTTTTTATTGATTTGCATAAACATGTTGGACACATTTTACATAAAAAAAACAGCCACTTTCAGCATCTTCCAGTACATTTAATTTCCTTTCACACATAGACATCTTTGATGCGTTTGTCATTTTTATTCTGTTTGTACTTGCAAACCATTACATTTCCTGATTTTGAAGAACTGGTTCATGTTCAAGTCGGTCTTCTCCATGTATTTGTATGTTCTGCCATTATTTGTGGTTTGTAAGGCGGGTTTTTCTGCATGTTATTCACTCACAACTTTACATCTATCCTGTGTCTCAGGCAGCCCCGTTATTACTGGCCATGGCTCCTGAGATGGTCTCCGCAATAACATCTGCATCTGCAGCAGTGACCACTGACGAGTGGCTGTTGGGCTGCTGCTCAATATGTTCTCCGGGGAGGTTCTGCCCTAGCACAGGACAGGTCTGTAACTCACTCTTGACCCAGATGTGAAGTCTCAGGTGCACAGTGTATGCCGCTTGGGTAAAAATATTTGATAGGCTGAAATCTTAGTCCTCCAATGGCCTCTTAAACCTAGTCCATGCTCCTTGCTGCCATCTATTCACCATTCTGCTGGTATTCCTCCTTCTCAAACTGAGCGTACATCTCTTGCTCTAGCACCTGTCCCTGCCCTGGGCTTTTGTTGCAGCAGAGTTGTGTAATGGCTCCCAGCCTCTCCAAGTCAGTTATTATTGTTCCTACCAGATCACAGTGCTTCACCCCAGATTCTGCTGCTTCCA